>VXBU01002059.1:1303305-1325578 GCA_013400315.1 Bombycilla garrulus
CCTAACTAGCCCTAGTCCTGCTGCTCCCCTCAGAGCCTCTCTGCCCTGCTCCCATACCCCCCAGTGTTTGCCTTCACCCCTCCTGCTGAGCGCCCATGTGCCCCTAAGTACCCCACATCCTCCTGCTCCTCCAAGCACCCAGCTTCCCTCAAACAGCTCCCACAGTAGCCTGTCACCCTAGCGTGGTCCCCCAGTACCTCTGTTAACACTCAATCCCCCCTCCCCACCCCCATTTCCCTGCATCCCGTAGCCAGGCTGTAGCCCCCTTTCCCTGCCTGCACCCCCTTCACCAGCATCCCGCCTTCCCTGCCTGCATCCCCCAGCATTCCCACAGGCCTCTAACCCCTGGCTAATCCCAACTACCATGTCTCCCTACCCAACATACCCTTCTTCATCCTCCTCCACCTAGCTGTCCCCCTTTCCTCCCAGCTAGCCCTTCCCTGGATTTCACCCCTTGCCTGGGCAGCATAGCCTGTCCTGGCACTGTGTTTGGGGCAGGAACGTGTGTTTTGGGTGAAGAATGACAGCACAGTGTGGGGGGCACGCCCCGTCCTGCCCTGTACCCAAGTGCGGGGGAGTTTCTCCCATGGTGGCAGTGTCCCAGGAGTCGCATGGGGGAGACCTTTGCCCCATCTCCCTTCGGTTTCTGTGACGACCAGGCATGCTGGCGGACTTTGGAGGGGCTGGTGGGTGATTAACCGTCTTGCAGCTCTTTCCCCAGAGCGTTGCAGCCCTGGTCCCAGACATGGCACCTGGGAAGCCTGGGAAGAGCGCGGGGGCCTCAGAGAACCCCTCGGTTACGCTTTTCCGGGAGTACCTGAGGATTGACACTGTGCACCCTAAACCTGACTATGGTGAGGATGTGGGGGAGGACAGGGAGCCATGTGGGGATCGGGTAATGTGGCTTTGAAGCTCTGATCTTTGGACCCAGGTGCCCAAGTCCTGTACTGGGGCTGTTTTGATCGTGGCGTTAAGGAGCGAACTCCTTCGTGCCTTATCTCTGCTCGTGCCTTTGGTTGGGGCAGGGACATCTCAAGTGCCCTCAGCGCTGCTGTTTGCTTCTTCTAGCCCTGTGCCCCTTGCTCCCCTTTCCATGCTGTCCTGGCTCTGGGATGGGTGATCTTGTTCTGTGCAGATCTCCTTCTGTTAATGTTTATGTCCTGCTAAAGTTCATTTTATTGGTGAGGAGCTCCGTAAACTCCCCTGGAGAAACATTCCCCCTGAACTCACTCCAATTAAATTTTTATTTTTTTTCACATTTCCCAAGTCCTCACCCCAAAGGGATGGTGGTGAGCTGCTCCTGTCCCTGTTCATGGCCACTTCTTGTGTCCAGGACCTGCAGCACCTGTCCTCTCTTGTCGCCTCTTTCCTTGGTCTGGGAACCCCACAGAGCCTTGGGGTCCCTGGGGGTTTGCAGTGAGAGACCCTGATGTAACTCTGGGCGTCCCCACTCTTCCCCAGATGCGGCTGTCCGGTTTCTGGAGCGTGTTGGCACCGAGCTGGGCTTGGCCTGCCAAAAAGTGGAGGTGAGCAAGCCGAGAAGCAGCCTTCAGTCTGTCCATCTGTCCATCTGTCCACCTGTGCTTGGGTCCTTAGTGACCAAGATGTTCCTCTGCCTGCACCCAGAGCTAGACAGCAGTGAATCCCCTCTGCCTGTAATAATCCCCTGCTGACCTGAGCCCTTCCTTAAGCCAGTATTCTGGCTGCTCCCTGCTGACCTTTGCAGCTGCCTGGGCTATGATTAGCTGGGGACCTGGCAGCGTCACGTTGGCTGGGGCCATCCTTCCTGCTGGACACTGGCTGTCCTGGGAGGCTCCCGGGCACCAGGGTAAGATGCTGGGTTTGTCTTCTCTCCTCTGAACTGCAGCCAGGTTTGGCACCTGCTGGGCTCTGTGTGGCTGTGGGGGTTCAGGCAGGCCTGCTCCTGCTGCCTGCCCTCCCAGTGGAGAAAGGGGTGCCAGGTGGCATCCAGAAACTTTTCCCAAGCTGATACTTTTTGGCTCCAGCCTGCTGGTCCAAGCCTTTTTGTCCCCATCCTGGACCCTGGTGACATCCTGCCTTCATCCCCCAGGTGTGCCAGGGCCGTGTGGTGCTGGTCCTGACCTGGCCTGGCACGAACCCCCGCCTGCGCTCCATCCTTCTCAACTCTCACACCGACGTCGTGCCTGTCTTCGAGGTGCCAGGGCAGGGCCGGGGTGGGAAGGGCATGGAGAGGAGGATGGTGTGGACGGGAGCTGGTGCCCCGTGCGCCCCTCTGCCATCGTGGATGCTCTTGCCTGCAGGAGCACTGGACCTACCCACCCTTCGAGGCAGTTAAAGACTCACAAGGCAACATCTATGCCCGGGGTGCCCAGGATATGAAGTGCGTCTCCATCCAGTGAGTGGAGGGCTCTGCTGGGTGAGCACGGTGCTGCTGGTGTCTCTGAGTGATGCAGGACAGGATGCCACTATCCCCGGGGTCCCTGGGGCCAGAGGTGCCACTGCTTGACCTGCCCTGAGGTGGCTCAGAGCGCACAAGCCCCTCTCCTCCACAATGACCGTACACTGCCTTCCCTTGCAAGGTACCTTGAGGCCATCCGGAGGCTGAAGACAGAAGGAAAGTCTTTTGCCCGCACCATCCACCTCACCTTTGTGCCTGGTGAGTCCCCAGGCTGTCCCCTCTCAGGAGCTGCAGAAGGGGCTGCCAGCTGGGGGGTGCTCTGGAGTCTCCCACGGCAGACAGGCAGGCACCACCCAGCCAGGCTCCCCAGATTTCGATCTCCCCTAGCTCAAGGCTGGAGAGGTTTCTGTGTCCAAGGACATCGGGTGTGCTGGCATGGCATGGAGAGAGGACTAGGGGCCCTGGGGGATGCCCCAGTTCCTTCCTCCATGCCAGGCTCTCCCCACAGATGAGGAGGTGGGCGGACACAAGGGCATGGAGATGTTCGTGCAGCGCCCTGAGTTCAAAGCACTCAACGTGGGCTTTGCCATGGATGAGGGTGAGTAGTGCCGGGGCTGGCACAGGGACGTGTCTCCTCTTGGCACACACTCCTCTTGGCATCACTCCCCAGGCACCAGCATCCCACATGCTTCCAGGGACCCCCTTGGGGGATCCTTCTCCTGGGCACTGGGAAGTGCACATGGTGCCAGCCTGGAGGAAAATGCTGCTAGGACAGAGCAGAGGGGGCTCATCAAGGTACCCTGTGCTCCACTGACCCCCTGTCTGTGCCCACCACAGGCCTGGCCAGCCCATCTGACACCTACAGTGTCTTCTATGGTGAGAGGAGCCCATGGTGTGAGTATCTGTGTGTCCGCTGCCCTGTCCCCTCTCCTGGGCACTGATGCTCTCCCAGGCTTTCTGCTCAACCCCTCCCTCTACGCCTGCTCTGCAGGGATAAAGGTGAAGTGCATGGGTAGCCCCGGGCACGGGTCCCGCTTCATCAGCAACACGGCTGCAGAGAAGATGGTAAGAGAGGGGTCCCCCTGTGCACCCCCATGCCTGCCCATGGGGCTGCTCCTCACCCGCTGCCTTTCCCTCCCCAGCACAAAGTCATCAACTCCTTCCTGGCCTTCAGGGAGAGCGAGAAGCAGAGGTAGGAGATGGGCAGCAGGATGGCAGTGGCTTGGTTCAGTCCGTGAAGGGGCCTTTGGGATCCCAAGCCAAACTGTGATCTGGTGCTGCTGCCTGTGCCTCAGTTTCCCCATTGTGGGTGATGGCAGGGTAGGGGAGCACTTCTCTCCAGGTGGCAGGTAGTGACTGTCCCTTGCATCTCCCGAGGCTCAAGTCCGACTCAAGCCTGACCCTAGGGGATGTCACCTCTCTCAACATGACCATGCTGGAGGGGGGTGTCTCCTTCAACGTGGTGCCCTCCGAGATGGCTGCCAGCTTTGACATCCGCATCCCACCCACTGTGGACCTGAAGGTGGGCACCGTGCCAGCCCCACCCGGGAGAGGGGTGGGATGGGGGTACCCTGCTCACAGCCCTCCTCTGCTCTCTGCCCCAGGCCTTCGAGGAACAGGTGGCCTCGTGGTGCCGCAGTGCCGGGGATGGTGTCACCTATGAGTTCCACCAGGTGAGGGATCTCAGCCACCTGGGCATATTGTGCCTGTCCCTCCCCTGCCAAGTGCCACTCCCTCGGCCCTTCATCTGCTCTCTCCCTGTTGTCAGAAATGCATGGACCAGCACATCACCTCCACTGAGGAGTCGGATCCATGGTGGAAGGCCTTCAGTGGGGTCTGTAGGGACATGTAAGTAGTGTCTCCAGGAAGGGCAGTAGTGTCCCTGCCAGGGACATCCTCTGGTGGAAGCTAGGTGTTCCCTGGGGGTCTCTGAGGTCGTGTCAGGGGCTGGGATGGGGAGCCCAGTGATTTGCCAAAGCATCTCCCTGTTGCCCCCAAAAGGGAAGGGACTGAGTGTCCTGCAGGGCTCTCCTGGCACAGTCTCTTTGCCCACGGGGCGTGAGTAGGACAGGGGACTCGGCTGTCCCTGTGTCCCTGCTCACACAGGGTGTCCCCTGACAGGAAGCTGCAGCTCAAGCTCGAGATTTTCCCGGCTGCCACCGACAGCCGCTACATCCGAGCGGTGAGTGTGACACCAGCCCCTGGGGTGACACCTGCAGCCCCCAGGGGAGCTGTGTCCGGGTGCAAGGGGCATGTGGTGCCCATGCCAGCGCTGAGCTCGCTCTGTGTCCCCCCATCTCCAGGCAGGACACCCTGCCATTGGCTTTTCACCCATGAACCGCACCCCGGTGCTGCTCCACGACCACAACGAGTTCCTGAACGAGCAAGTCTTCCTGCGGGGCATCGAGATCTACGCCCGCCTCCTGGCTGCCCTGGCCGCAGTGCCCCCACTGCCCGCCGAGGGCTGAGTGCCCGGCAAGGGGCAGGACGGGCTGCCAAGCACAGAGAGCCAGGGCTTTAAAATGAGGGGCAGGGCTGGGCACAGCGAATGCCTGCTGGTGTCCATCCAGTGCTGGGGATGTAGGTGGCGTCATGCCACGTTGGCTGTGTTCAGGGCTGGCCTGATGGTGACACCCACGGGGTTGTGTCCTCCTTGGCCAGGTGCCAGCAGAGCCTCATGCCCAGGTGCCTCCAGCCTTTCCTGGTGTTGTCAGTGCCTCCCCCTGTCCCTGTGCCATCTCTGGCCGCACTGGCTGGGTGGTGAGGGGCTGGCCAGTTACCCACTCTGCCCCGCCATGCCTTGTCCTGCCTCCCTGCCCACTTGCTGGGGAGCTGGGGCCAGTGCTGCCCACCCTCCCTATCAATAAATCTCCTTGGTAAGCACAGCCTGGAGCAGGACGGTCTGTCTGTCTGTCTGTCTGTCTGTCTGTCTGTCCATGAAGGTGCTGCCCAGGGGGTCGCACCCAGGCACTCTGGATTTCCTTGTGCAGGGCAGTTTGCTGGGGTGCTTCTCCTCCCCGGGCTCATTGCCTGCATGACAGCAGTGCAGGCAGGATCCTGCCTGGGCAGGCTGAGGGGCCTCTGCTCCCTACCAGCCTCAGGGACTGGAGCTGGGGTTCACCCTGCTCCCTCCCTTCCTCCCTCCCTTCCTGGAGCTTCTGCGCTTCTGCAGACCCTCTGGTCAGGGCAGGCAGTGTGCGGGTCTGGGCAGGCACCTCTGCTCACCTGCCAGAGCTGCCAGGGGCTGCATCTCCTCCGTGCTTGTTCCCAGCCCTGTGTGGCTCCCCAGGCTGTGGGATCTGTCCCAGCCCTGCGGTTTCTCGGGGAAACCAAGGGCTCGCTGAGCGAATTGGGGTGGTTTTACACTGCTTGAGAGACTTCCAGAGCTGCTCCGTTCCAAAAGGTTGGGGGTGAGCCAGGGTCCCCCAGCCTCCTGACCTCTGTTTTAATTAAGAAAGCTGCTGGAACCCTTGTGGGGCTGGAGATAATGAGGCTGCCCCGTGCTGGGCTGGGAGAAGAGATGAGGCTGGTGGTGATGAAGCACTGAGGGAAAAGCCACCAGCTCCTCCGCTCCTTCCCCTCCATCCAGTGCAGGGGGAAGGTTTGTGGATGTGGGACACACCTGCCGTGGGATGAGGCTCCCAGGGGAAGCCAGCGTGGATTCTCTGAGGTCTCATACAACCACAGCTCGTGACTACAGCCCTGGGGGAGGATGGCATGGGAGTGGTGTGGGTACCGTGGGGTCCCTGCTGGCCTTGCCAAGGGGGCTGGCACCTTTGCAGGCAGACGGCAGTACATCCCCTGCCCTGTCGGTGTCCCAGGCTATGGTGGCACCCTGTGCCCCCTCGACCCTACTCAGTCCCCTTCCCCAGCTGCCTGCTGTCCCCAGCTTGCCTGGCACTGAGATGGGAGCTGACAGCTGTGTGCTTGCTGGTGCTCGGAGGTCACAGCACGCTGAGCATCCTTCTCGGGGGGCAGCTCTGTGTACCCCCTCCTGCTCCTGCAGGGGTGCCAGGCTGAGGGACCAGAGCTTCCCTCCCCAGGGATGAGCCAGAGGTGCTGGCAGGGTCACTTCTGGGGCAGGGGACTAAAGCACTGCCGACAGGGGACACTTCGGGGGTGTGCGGGGTTCCCCCGGGAGATGGGGCCGTCCCCCCGCGCATCCCCGCCGCCCAGGGATGGGGTATGGCGGGGCCGGGCCGGGGCGGGCCGGGGCGGGCCGGGGGCNATAAAAGCTCGGTGCCACCGACGACCGAGGGCGCGACGGCGGGATGCGGGCGGCGGTGGCGGTGTCGCTGTCGCTGTCGCTGTGCTGGCTCTGGGCGGCGGGGCACAGCCTGCCCCGGCTCCGCCTGTCCTACCGCGGTGAGCCGGGCCGGGGACACCTGCTGCGGGACGGGAGGGCTGTCCACGGAGGGGTGGGGACCTGGGGAGCCTCAGCTGCGGGCGCTGCTCCCGAACTGCGGGGTTTTTGGTGCGGCGGCTCGGGCTGGGCCGGGTTTTGGTGGGGGCTGCGCGGCACCCCGCGGGACGTGGGGACCCCCGAGGAGAAGGAGGAGGAGGAGGAGAGGAGCCGGGTGACGGGGACAGGGGATGTGCTCCGCGCCAGCTCCGCCACTTCCCACGGGGATCGTCTCCCACGCGGAGGGCGGGGAAACTGAGGCACGGCGGAGTTCTGGCCCCGGCACGCTGTGGCTCTGGGCTGGATGGGTGCTGCGGTGCGTGGGTGGTCCCCCGGCGGTGGGTGCTCAGCATCCCGCCCTCGGCTGGCTGGGAGTCCCCGGGCTGCCCCCTCCGAGCCCCGTCGCTCTGGGGTGCGGTGCTGGGGTGCCGGGGCCCCTCGGGGGCTGCGGGGCAGTGCTTGCTTTTAATTAAAACTCTCCTTGTGATCCTGCTCTGGCTCGCCGCATCCCCCGCTCTGCCAACCTAATCCGTGGGCTGCTCCCGCCAAACTTGTCAGAGTCTGGGGCGCCCCGATCTCCCTCCCAGCCTCAAAGCGATGAACCTGCTCTAAAAAATCAACTTAAAACAAATTGCATAACGTGTGTCTCAGAAGGGGGAAAGACCTGGGCAGCCCAGCACTTCAGAGCCTCGGGAGCTGCAGTGGCAGGGGGTTTTTGCTCCTGTGCTGCCTGGGCTGGGGGTGCCCGGGCCTGGCTGCACCCCTTGCTCTGTCCGGGGGCACAGCAGCTGACCCCAGGGGCTGCCTCTCTGTGGAACGGGAAACTGAGGCACGCCGTGCCCCCATCCCCTCATCCTGGGAGCCCGGGATGGCTCATGGCTCTGCCCCGTGATGTGATCTGCTGTCCTCAGGTTGGGCTTGGCAGCAGGGTGAGGAGATTCGGGGTCTCAGCAGGGATGAATCGTGGGGCTCAGGGTCTGGCTCGGTGTCTGATCCACTCCAGCACAAAGTCCAGCCGTGCGGAGCCGTTTCCCAGGTGTGAGGAGCTGTCGGGGCGGGGTGGAAGCTCCGCAGCCTCCCACGGGGAGCGAGCCACCTTTAGAAGCTTGCCCTTTTTTTTTTGTTGGTTTTTTTTTCCCTTAAGCTGATTATTCCATTCGTCTTCCAAATTGGAAACAGAAACTGAAATTTCCCATGAAACAAATTCTGCCACCGCCTTCTCCCCGGGGGAAGAAAAGAAAAAGAAAATTTCAATTAAAGGCATTAGAGCCTCTGAAATTAAAACCGTGGTGAGCTGGAGCTGTTTGTGCGGAGCTCCTCAACCTGGGCTGGTGGCTGGTGGCTGTGGCTGTGAGGTGACTTTGAGGGGTGACAGGGACAGGCGTTGTGCTGTGGGTGCAGTGCTGGCCACGTACCCAGCTCTCCCTCACACTTCAAACCACTCTTTTCCTTTTGTTCCCACTTCCAGCAGCGGCTCACGTAAGAGGGGAAAGAGCGTTTTGCTGCTGTGGGGACCAGGAGCGCTGCCCTGTGCTGTTTGCTGTGCCTCCCCAGGGACCCCCACTCGTGGGGTGGCTCCCGTGGGAGCCCCAGCCTGGGGTAGGGGTGTCCCAGGGATGGATGGGGCATGGCAGGGCGCTGTTCCCTGGGCAGTTCAAGAGGAAGGCGCCCTGAGCCAGTGTAACCCGAGGCGCAGGAGGAATTTGCCAGGTCTGGGGGAGAAGGGGAAGCCTTGCCTGAAACAATAAAAGGAGCCTGCCGACTTTGCCACTGTTGTTGTGAGCTGGGAAAATATTATTGCTAGGCAAGAATAGAAGGAGACGGCAGCGTTTTCCTGGGCTGGACACGGCGATACGGGAGGACCTGGTGCTGGGAGGACACAGAGAGGAGAGCACCAGGCTGGGCGGGGGGACCACCACTGCCTGGAGCCAGCTGTGCTTGCAAGCACAGGATGAGGTTGGAGCCGCTTGGGGCTGTATCTGTGCCACTGGGGCTGGATCCCCTGTGCCACTGGGGCTGTATCTGTGCCACTGCGGCTGTGTCCTCTGTGCCACTGGGGCTGTGTCCTCTGTGCCACCGGGGCTGTATCCTCNCTATCTGTGCCACCGGGGCTGTATCTGTGCCACTGCGGCTGTGTCCTCTGTGCCACTGGGGCTCTATCTGTGCCACCGGGGCTGTATCTGTGCCACTGCGGCTGTGTCCTCTGTGCCACTGGGGCTCTATCTGTGCCACCGGGGCTGTATCTGTGCCACTGCGGCTGTGTCCTCTGTGCCACTGGCATCCCCAGCGAGGGCACTGGGACTGCCCTTGAGCAGGGACAGGTGTGTGATGGGCTGAAGGTGTCCCTTGTCCCCTGCTGGGGATGGACCTTGTCTCCCCTGCAGGGCCTAGCAGAGGCACTTCTCACCAAGATGGGGCATTGTGTCGCTGGCCACCTCCTTGCTGGAAGTGACAAATGTGCCCCCAGCCAGAGCAGGACATGGTACCCCAGTGTCCTGACCTGTGGTGACTGGATGTGTCCCAGCACCACCTTCCACCTCATGGGGACATGTGTGGGAGATGCTTGGGCTGGGTGTTTCCCTGGGTCAGCAGCAGTGGCTGGCAGCCTTCAGGGCTGGAGGGTGTTTGGGGACAGAGCTGTGCTCATCAATGGTGCTTTGTCCTCCTCCTCCTCTGTCTGGCAGGCACAGTGGCCTGGCCTGGGGTCGGGATGGTTCAGAGCCCCGTGAAGCTGAGCCATTCCCTCTGGCCCAGTCCCTCTGGCAGCTGTGGCAGCTGTGCGGGCGCCACCGTGCCGGCTTGATGACCCTGAAAGCAATTTCCTTCTGGAAACGAGTCGAGCCACTGCCCCCGTCATTGTCACTGTGAGGGCCCCTCGGCATCCCATGAGATCCAGGCTTGGACTTGCTCTGGGGGCTTTGACAGCCAGACCCTGTTGCTTTGGGATGTGGTGTCCAATCCCAGAGATGCAGCCTGTCCATCTCTGGATGCCCCCATGCTGGTGCCTCTCCCCAAGTGCCATGTCTGTGCCGTGGAGGAAGCCTCCCTGTCGGCGAGTCCTGGTGGCAGTGGCAGCAGCGGGCTTTGTGTGGCAGTTTCCCCATGGCACTGGCTGGGTGCCTGCTATTGTGTCCTTGGCTGGGACCCAGCAGGGCCAGGACCTGCTCCCACCCACCCCATGTCCGGTCTCGCCACCAGCCCAGCTCTGCGAGAGCCCAGCCTGGGGCTGATGGCACAGCCCAGCTCAGGGTGGTTCAACCAAGCCTTGCTGGGGTGGCAGCCTTGCCTGGGACCCTGTGCTTGTCGGCTCTGCAGCTTTGTCCGTGGCTGGCGGGGAGAAGAGCAGCCCAGGCAGGCTGAGGCTGGGATGTCCATGCCTCCAGGAAAGGATGGAGACAGATGCTGCAGTCTGGAGAGGCTGCGAGCAGCTCTGCTGACTCCAGGACAACTCAGGAGCAGCAGCTCAGAGGAACCCTTGGGGCTGGGATGGCTTCTGCTGATGCTTTCCTCTCTTCCTGGCAGAGCTCTTAGGCACCAACCGCTCCGTCCTCTTCTTGGGCCACCGTGGCTCCCTGGGCCTGCGCTCCCTCTACCTGGACGAGTACCGTGACCGGCTCTTCATCGGGGGGAAGGATGTGCTCTACTCCCTGCTCCTGGATGGGGCTGGTGCCGATGCCAAGGAGGTGAGCTGGGTGCTGCTGAGCATCCTGGGCTGTCTGTCCCCACCCTGGCCCCCTGGAGACGTGCTGGTGCCCAGCTGAGCCGGGCAAAATCGCTCTGGAAGAACACCTGCCCTGGGGATGGCCTCATCTCAAGTGCCTCGAAATTATTCCCTAAACTTGTAGGGGCAGGCTGGCTGTGGTGGCTGGAGGGAAATTAGCTGGCAATTAGTCATGATTACCAGCCTAGGAGATTTACCAGTGATTCGTGGGTACTGAGCATTGTTTTGGACCCCACTCTTCTAAAAAACTGCTATTGGGAGATCGAGTGCTGCCCATCTCCATCTGGCCATCCCCTTCAAAGGCCAAATATTCCGCTGAAAGCCTGCAGAGACAAGGAGCTAAAGGGATCCATCATTGCAAGGAATTGTGCCAGGGTTCACCTGGCAAAGCCCCCAGAGCTCTCCTGGTTTCTTGGTGAGAGAGCTGTTGGACCAGAATGATGGTGCTGGGTGGTGGCTCCCCTCCTCTTTCACCCTCTCCACTTAGACGTTTTGTTTTTCAAACACAACTCTGGGCTGTTTCTAGCTGAAGAAAGAGGAGGAGGAAATGAAGTGCCCCTGGCGCGCGGGGTCACTGCGGTGGGGTCAAGGGCTTGTGTACCCAAGCTGCCCTTGGTCTGAGAGCTGCTAAAGGCTGTGGGGGACATGGACTCTGTCACTCCTGCTGTCCCTGGGCACCCTTTCCCCAGGCCACCCCCTTCCAGGCCAGCTCCAGCTGTCCCCAGCATGACCACCCAAATCCAGCCCAGCTGCGGGCTGTGACTGCCAGCATGCATTCCCGCAGGAGGAAGGGTCCTGCTCAGGGTTGCAGGGTGGCAGTCCTGGGCTGGGTGGGCTGCAGGGAGCTGTGTTCTCTCTCTCTCTGTCCTTCTCTCCGGGCCGTTGCCACTGACAGCCTGGGGATGTGGATTTGCATGGCTGGGTCCCTGCTGTCCCCCCTGCTGTCCCCGCTCCAACAGACCCTTTGTGTTCCAGATCCATTGGCCGCCCCGCCCTGGGCAGACAGAGGAGTGTTTTCAGAAGGGGAAGGACCCAGGGGTGAGTCTGTCCTCATGTGTGCTCTGCTGTGAGCTGGGGGTCCCCTTGAGCCAGATGGCTCCCCCCACGCTGGGGCTGTGCCGTGTCACCTGTGTCACCTGCTGGGGACGGCCCTGCAGCTCAGTTAATCCTGCTGCAAGAGGGAAACTGAGGCAGGGAGTCTGTGGCCAATCCTGGCCATGCAAGAGGCTCGCTCTAGGCTCTGGAAATCCTGTCTCAGTTGCTCTGCTCAGCCCTGTGGCCACAGAGTGGTGGCCAGTGTGTTCCAGCATGGCTGCATGAGCAGGCAGGGATAGCTGGGCTCTGGGACCGGAGCTTGGAGGGACCAAAACCCCCATGCTGTGCTCCAGAGCCCAGCAGCACTGCCTGGCCCATCCTGGCTGTCCCCAGTGGTGGGAAATCTCTAACTGGCTCAGGTTTGGTGACCTTATTCCCTAAACCTTACCCCTCTTTGCATCCCCCTGCCCCAATGTGAAACAGGACTGTGGCGGGGAGAAAGTCCCCAAGGCCCCCCTGGCCCAGACAAATTGCTCCCAGGAGTCCCTTTTCTGCTCTCTGTGTTTATTTTACCAGCACTCACCGACAGATCCAAGCCAGGGCAGGCTCAACTTCTTATTTTTCTTGAACATATTTTTTTTTTCACTTGCTATTTTAGAGGCTCTTTGCAAAGGGAAAATAAACAGCAGGAGGCTGGGAACCCCCGGGGCGGCTCGGCAGCGGTGTTCCCAGCAGATGAGGGGCCTCACATCCCGCTGTGGAGGGGACAATGGAGGGCAGGCAGGGCTGGCGCTGGCCAGGGGGAGCTGCCAAGATAATGGTGGAGAAGGATGGGAACCCTTTTCCAACGGGAGCTGCCAGGAGAGAATGCATCAAGTCAGAGGTGGCAGGTCTCCAGCCCTGTAAGTGTCATTGCTGCTGTCCCCCAGAGAAGGGGACAATTCCAGACAGCAGCAACCAGGGCTGTTCTGGAGGCAGCCGGGGATGCCTGTGGGTCTCTGTCTCTGTCTCCACTGTTTCCTCCTTTTGTTTCATCCCTGGCGTAAGCAGGAACATGACGGGGAAGGATGTCCCTGCATCTGGTCACGTCCTGGGCGCCAGGGCTTTGGGGCAGGGTTTGGAGTGTGCAGGGCAGGTGATGTTGCTCCCCTGGCAGGCGTGGACTGTGTGACAGGGTGAGTGCACAGGTGCCTGCGGGCAGGAGATGCCCAGGTGGCAGCTGGATGCCATGTGGCTCCTCTGGGACACTCTTGGCAGCAGGAGGACCAGTAAAAAGTCCTGTCATTCTGCAATGGGCTGGGATTCCCCCAGATGGAATCCATACTGCCAGTGGGCACGAGCTGCCACCCCAGATCCCTGGCAGCAGGCTGGAGGCAGGGAGCCTGGGCAGAGCCAGGGCTGGGGCTCATCCACTGTCGTAGGGCCCCAGGCAGAGGCAGCGAGCTGGGGGCGGGCAAAGCACCAATACCTGGTGACCAATACCAACACCTGGTGACCAGCAAAGCACCAATACCTGGTGACCAATACCAATACCTGGTGACCGGCAAAGCACCAATACCTGGTGACCAATACCAATACCTGGTGACTGGCAAAGCACCAATACCTGGTGACCAATGCCAATACCTGGTGACTGGCAAAGCACCAATACCTGGTGACCAATACCAACACCTGGTGACCAGCAAAGCACCAATACCTGGTGACCAATACCAATACCTGGTGACCGGCAAAGCACCAATACCTGGTGACCAATACCAATACCTGGTGACTGGCAAAGCACCAATACCTGGTGACCAATGCCAATACCTGGTGACTGGCAAAGCACCAATACCTGGTGACCAATACCAACACCTGGTGACCAGCAAAGCACCAATACCTGGTGACCAATACCAATACCTGGTGACCGGCAAAGCACCAATACCTGGTGACCAATACCAATACCTGGTGACTGGCAAAGCACCAATACCTGGTGACCAATGCCAATACCTGGTGACTGGCAAAGCACCAATACCTGGTGACCAATACCAACACCTGGTGACCGGCAAAGCACCAATACCTGGTGACCAATACCAATACCTGGTGACTGGCAAAGCACCAATACCTGGTGACCAATGCCAATACCTGGTGACTGGCAAAGCACCAATACCTGGTGACCAATACCAACACCTGGTGACCGGCAAAGCACCAATACCTGGTGACCAATGCCAATACCTGGTGACCGTTCCTCTCCCCTGCTGTCCCCACAGACTGACTGTGCCAACTACATCCGTGTGCTGCACCCCTACAACCGGACACACCTGCTGGCCTGCGGGACAGGCGCCTTCCACCCCATGTGCACCTTCATCTACGTGGGGCACCGTGGAGAGGTAGGGCAGCATCCCCAGCAGGACACCTCTGGAATGCAGATCCCCATTGCCTGCCTCTCTCCTGAGGGGCCTTGGGACTGCATGGGGATGCTGGATGTGCAGTTTGCTCTAACCTGAGTGCTGGTGGAAGGGAGTGTCAGGAACCAGCTTCCTATTGTCCCTTTGTCCTTCTGCTACCCCCTGTCCAGCTTTCCCACTTGTCTGGCCTGGGATTCCCTTTATAGATCTGTCCCCAGGGGCTGATACCCTGCCAGAGGTTGAGGCGGGGTGGCATTTTCTCCTCTCCTAGCTCACTGCTCATAAATCAAGTTGGCTGGGGTGGAATGGCAGGTCACCCTCAGAGCCCTCCCCACAGCCTGGCCCTGTCTGGGCAGCAGGAGCCCTGTCTGTACCGTGAGGACTCTGACCAGGCAGGCAGGCAGGCAACAAGGCTGGCAGGTCCCCTTCAGCTGCTGCGCACCCTCATGGGATCAGTCTTGCCTCAAAACGCGTGGATCCTGCTTCCAGATGGTCCTGTGGGTGCACTGAGTGCAGTGCAAGTTGGGCAGGGGCCCGAGCTGGCCCCTGGTCCCGGGCACAGCCAGGGCTCAGCTGCCTGCTCCCCTCCCCAGCACACCTTCAGCCTGGACCCCGCCAGCGTGGAGACCGGCCGGGGCAGGTGCCCGCACGAGCCCAGCCGCGCTTTCGCCAGCACCGTCATCGGTGAGTTGTCTTCCTCAGGATCTGGGAGCCTCTGGGCTGTGTCCCAGGGGTGGTCCCTGTGCCAGCTGGGTGTTGTTGCAGGTGGGGAGCTCTATGCCGGCCTCACCGCGGATTTCCTGGGACGCGATCCGGGTGTTTTCCGCAGCATGGGGACCCGCTCCGCCCTGCGCACCGAGGTGGACCAGCGCCTACTCAACGGTAACAGCTGCCCTCTGCCGCTCCATTTCCCCAGCAGGGCTAATGCCGGGGACCACGAACTTTGTGCTGGCCAGAGCATCTGTGGCCACGGTGCAGCATCCAGCTAAGTGCAGGGAAAGGCACCAGGGCAGCAAGGCCTGGGGTGATCCTGGCTGGCATCCAGCTCCAGCATGGACTGGGCGTCTGGAGGTGGTGGCTGTGCCCTCTCTCCCCACCTGACACGGCTGGCTCTTGCTTGTAGATCCCAAATTTGTGGCAGCCCACTTGATCCCAGACAACAATGACCGGGACAATGACAAAGCCTATTTCTTCTTCACGGAGAAGGTGGTGGAGGCAGACAGCAAGGAGCACGCCATTGTCAGCCGTGTGGGGCGTGTCTGCGTGGTAAGATGCTGGCAGGGACCGTGGGGGACGGGGGGGCACCAAGTCACAGCAGTGTCCCTGCCACTCCCTGTCCCTGCAGAATGACGCTGGTGGCCAGAGGGTGCTGGTCAACAAGTGGAGTACCTTCAACAAGGCCCGGCTGGTGTGCTCTGTCCCCGGCCCTGCTGGCATCGACACCCACTTTGATGAGCTGGGTAAGGTGTGCATGGAGCTGTATCTCACTGGGGCTAGTCACTTAGCTGGTGGCTACTCACTTAGTGGGATTCCAGGAAAAAATCCATGCCTTCATTTCCAGAGGATGTCTTCTTGCTGCGAACAAAGGATGGGAAGAGCCCGGAGATCTACGCCCTTTTCAGCACCGTCAGGTGGGTGGTCCAGCTCCAGCCTCTGGGGACATCCAGCTGCAGCTGTCCGTGACCTGCCCTGTCACTGTCACCAAGGGCTGCTGGCTGCTGCTCTGATCTTTCAGGTTTGTCAGTGTCCCCACTGCCAGCAGCACCAAGCATGGCTCTGCTCAACCCACTCTCTGTCCCCTTGCAGCCATGTTTTCCGGGGCTCTGCCGTCTGTGTGTACCGCATGGCCGACGTCCGGGAGGTCTTCAACGGGCCCTTTGCCCACCGAGAGAGCCCCCACCACCAGTGGGGTGCCTACGAGGGCAGGGTGCCCTACCCACGGCCGGGCGTGGTGAGTGACTCCCTGGAGCTCCAGGTCCCCTCTGCTCCTCCAGCTGCTCTTCTGGGGAGGTGACGGAGCCATCCCCCATCTTCCACCTGCTGGAGCAGTCAGCTGGTGGTTTGCCAGGTTCTGGCAAAGGGGTGGAAAAGACGGATTCAAACTGGAAGGCAGAGAGGGACCCAAAACAGCTCTGAGGGCGATGGAGGGGGAAGGAGTGATGGGCACTGAGCTGGTCCCCTCTTGTCACTGCAGTGTCCCAGCAAGACCACCAACCAGCCCCGGCGGCAGTACGGCACCACCAAGGACTTCCCTGACGAGGTGCTGCACTTCGCCCGCGCTCACCCCCTCATGTACCAGCCCGTGCACCCCCGGCACCGCCGGCCCCTCCTCGTGAAGACCGACCTGCCCCACCGCCTAAGACAGCTCGTGGTGGACAGGGTGGAGGCCGAGGACGGGCAGCACGACATCCTCTTCCTCGGCACAGGTGAGCAGCAGGAGCGGAGTGCAGGAAGGAAGTGGGGGACCCCGTGGACACCGCCCTGGGCTGTGTGATGCAGGGTGCTCACACCTCCATGCTCCTCCGCCCCCAGATGCTGGCTCGGTGCTGAAGGTGGTGGTCATGCAGAAGACGAGCTCAGCCATGACTGAAGAAGTCCTCCTGGAGGAGCTGCAGGTTTTTAAGGTGACATTTACTGCCCCACTTGCAAGGGAGGGGGCAGTGGGGTGGGCTCAGGTTGGGGACACATGTGGGGATGGAGGCTCAGGGCTGTCACTGCACTGCTGGTCACTGGAAGGACTCAGGGTTGTGAGGGCAGAGGGTGGCTGGGGGTATTTTCACCCTCCCCAAAACATTCCTGATGCTCTGCCAGGCCCTGGTGGCTCTGAACGAGCCGGGCTGTCTGTGGGGAGGATAATGCCAGCCTGATGTCCACTCCCCTCCCCTACAGGTGCCTGTGCCCATCACCCAGATGGAGATCTCTGTCAAGCGTGTGAGTACAGACAGGGCATGGCCAGAGGCTGGGGACCGGGCAGGTGACCAGCAGTGGTCACCGGCCTCTTAAAGCCAAGTGATGCTTGCCCTGGGGTGTCCTGGCTGGGCCCCCAGGCGCCAAGCCCACGGGGGTTGCCAGCGTCACCACCTTGGTGCTGTTCCTGCAGCAAACGCTCTACGTGGGCTCCAGCCTAGGGGTGGCCCAGGTACGGCTGCACCAGTGTGAGTCCTACGGCACTGCCTGTGCCGAGTGCTGCCTGGCCAGGGATCCCTACTGTTCCTGGGACGGCACCGCCTGCACCCACTACCAGCCCTCCAGCAAGCGCCGCCATCGCCGCCAGCACGGCCGCCACGGCAACCCTGCACACCAGTGCCTGGACCAGAACCTGACCGGTGAGAGACTGGGGACCCCCAGGGCTGAGGGGCTCTCCAGCTGCCCCAAGAGGTGCTGACATGCACAGCCCTAACACACTGAGGGGCTTGTAGCCATTGCACATGGGCACCCTCGTCTGCCCATCTCACAGAGCAGGGCACGCCCCAAGAGAGGGTGGGTGCTGCTGGGGCTGGGCTGGCCTCTGGAGAGGAGGGGATGAAGCCACAGGTGGCCAAGGGGAGCTGACACCTGGGCAGGGGGAGGGCTGGCTCTGCCCTCACCGTGAGCCTGTGCCTGTCTTTGCCCTAGTGGATGACTTTGAGAGCGTTGAGCAGAAGGTGCTTTATGGGGCAGAGGACAACAGCACCTTCCTGGAGTGCGTGCCGCGCTCCCCGCAGGCCAGCGTGCAGTGGTTTGTGCAGAGGCCCCCCGATGAGCAGTGGGACGAGGTGAGGCTCCCTGGCACCTGCTCCCCTCGTGGGGACACGGGAGGGCTGTGGGGCCAGACTGGACCCTCCCAACCTCCCGGTGGCCGACAGGTGAAGACGGACGAGCGGATCCTGCAGACGGAGCACGGGCTGCTTTTCCGCAAGCTGCACCGGCACGACGCCGGCATCTACTACTGCAAAACGCTGGAGCACGGCTTCACGCAGACGGTGGCCAAGACCGCCCTGGAGGTGATCGCCAGCGAGCAGCTGGCACACAGCTTCCCCCGGGGGCGAGGGGACGAGCTCGCACACCTGCTCTGCCCCGAGCCCCGGCTGGTGCCGCAGGCTCCCAAAACCTGGTTCAAGGACATCATGCACCTCATCAGCTCCCAAAGCCCGCGGCGTGTGGAGGAGTACTGTGCCCGCCTCTGGTGCAGCAGCCGCCCCCAGCACCGCAAGAGCAAACTGGCCCAGGCCAAGCTGATCCTGGCCGGCGTGGATGTGGCCAAGAAGGGACAGACAGCCAAACCCCCCAGCGAGAGGAACCGTGTGCCCCGGCAAGCACCGGCCACTTAGAGAGGGCAGGGTAACGGACACGGGGCAGCCGTGGACAAACGCCCTGAGCTGCTGCTGGCCCCGGGGGCCTCGTGCTCTGGTGGGTAGCTGCAGAGCTGCCAGCCTGGCCCCCTGGCTGAAGGGGATGGGCAGGTCCCTGTCACCTTCAATGGCTGCAGGGTCACCTCACCAACAGGCGGTGAGGTGGGACACGTTGGCCCCCCCTTGCTCGTGCGGGTGATGTGGCAGGTGGGGGCCATAGTCCCTGGGTGGGCTGGGGCACAGTGGCACGGTGGCACCCAGGCCACGCTGTCACCCAGATGCTGGCTGGATCCCTCTGTGAATACTGGGGCCATGTGTGGTGCCGTGGGAGCAGCTGATGGCTCCAGGCTCCTTCCACACCAGCACAGAGCCTGGGGAAGATGATGCCTGCTCGTATGGAGGGTAAGCCAGCATCATCCCAAAAAGCCTCTGTGTGCAGGAGGAGCTCTGTCACCTGCTGTGCCTGGGGAACCAGAGCTGTGCTGTGTCACCCAGAGCGTATCCTGGGGGACAGGGCTCCTTCCTACCTTTCCCTGGCACTGGGACACACTCAGCAGTGTCAGTCTGTTCCTGGGTGCAGCTCCCCACTTCCCCTCTGTCCTCCCCACAGCCAGTTTTAGGGCTGGACAGGGCTGGGGAGAAAAGTAAACGGCTGCAGGCAGGTTAGACCTGTTCCTGGGTAAACACTGGGAGAGGCACTAATGCCACCACTGTCACTGTGCCCAGGCGGGAGCAGGGACAGGCAGAAGGCAGCCCCAGCAGAGCTGGGGGGGCTGCACCACAGCTGGGGTGGTTTCTGCTGCTGATGGACCTGCAGGGCTGCGTGGGACATGGCGGATTTGAGTGGACTCTGGCTGCCTGGCGGAGCTAAACCAGCACCCACGGCCTCCCCCAAACGCAGGGGTTGTGGGTGGGTGCATAGGAGGCACCTCCAGGCTGCCAGCAAGGTGTTCTTGCTTTCCTCACCCGACATGAGCTCACTCGCAGTCAGCCCGGGGTGATAAAGATCTGCCCCTTCCTGAGGCAGGGCAGCCCCACACAATGGTGTGAACCGCGGCCCCGCCGGGACCGGCATTGTTCAGAGCTGGAGGAACGGGAAAGAAAAATAATAATAATAATAATAATAATTAAAAGGCCCTAAATAGCTCACACAAAGCCAGGCTGTGATATCATCTCTCTCCTCCCTGTGTGTGTTTGTGCTGCAGCAGCGGCTCCCCGGGAGCAAAGTCCCTCGGCAGCACTGCCCCATCCCACGGAGACGGGCTGGGGGTCCTGGCCCCCTTCTCCAGCTCCCCGTCCCACCTCTGCTGCAAACTCCGTGTGTCTCCTAGGATGGGACAGCTGTGGTGGGGCTGGCAGGCTGGGACATGTCCTGCAGGGAGAGAAGTGGTGCTGGTAGCGCTGATTCATGGGGCCAGACGGGAGCCAAGCACGTGGATTTGGATAATCACAGGCCTGGGGGGCACAGGAGAACAACGGGCAACAAACAGAGACAAAGAGGGACCAGGGTGAAACGCCAGGAATGAGAGACAGGAGTCTGATTCCTCGGGGCCTGGATTAAACAGCTCTGCAGTGCCTGCACTGCTGGAACACCTGCACCCTTCTGCCTCTGAGTGACCCCTGTGCTCCACAGAGCGGGGGCTGGGCTGCCCATTTTGGGGGAGGCAGCAAGAGGGGGCCTGAGGGCTCTGCTCTGTGTGGAACCTGGCCCTGAAGTGAACTGTGACAGGTTGGAGGTGGCACCAGGGCCAGAGATGCTTCAGATTGAGCAGGAACAGAGACCAGAAGGCAGCAGTCCCCCAAGGAGTGCCCCCCTTTTGGGAGGACTGTTTGTCCCTGCTCCCAGTAAATCTCTGGGGTGGCTGGGCCTGGTCCTCCTGGGCAGATTTAGAACTAAGGCTAGAACAGGAGAGATTTTGTCAGGGCTGCACACAGCAATCTGCAGGCTCCCAGCCTTGTCTCTGGTAATCATGAGGCAACTGAGGCAACCTGTGTCCCTGGAAACTTCCAGAGGCTGAACAACCATGAACACACCCTCATGCACCTGGGGGGCAGAAGGAGACACCTCCCCTGGGCAGATCCAGCACCGTGCACTTTGGTTTCTGTGGAGGGGGGTGAGTCCTACCTGGGCTTGGCACTGTCCCAGGGGCAGGAGCGGGCTGAGGGGTGTGCGTGGGAACGTTCACAGAACAAAGCCATGGAGGGGGGACAGGCCCGGCCGCCCAGCCCACTCCTATTTTTATCCCACTTCCTAAGGAAGTGCAGCGCAGGGATGCACGCTCGCCCTGGGAGCCTTCCAGCCTCTGAGGTGGCCAGAGTGGAGCTGCTGGCCAGGTCGGGCTGGCCCCAGGCTCACCATCAGCTCTCGACACACAGTCACAGCATCGATTGGGTTGGAAGAGACCCCTGAGATCGCTGAGTCCAGCCTGTGACCCAACACCACCCCTTCTGTCTGATCACCCTTTCTGTGAAGAAATTCTTCCTGATGTCCACTGTGAACTTCCATGGTGTAGCTCAAGACTGTGTCCCTCTCATCCTGTCTTTAGTTGCTCAGGAGGAGAGGCTGGGCAGCACAGCCCCTCATTGCAGCTCCTCATCAACAGAGCAGCCCAGGCTGCTGAGCCTGAGCCCCATCATCATCATCATCATCATCATCATCATCATCATCATCATCATCATCATCACCCCCCAAAACCCCACAAAACAATAAAACCCCACCAGGCAGATCAGATGCCCCCACATCATTGTTACTGCTATTTCTTTCCACCCAACACGCACATTTTCAGAGACCCTGTTACGAGCACGAGGCATGGGGTCCTTCCAACAGTCCTGGGTGTTGCAAATTCTGGTAGAGGCCTCTACGCTCAGCAGGGCTGTGAAGTGTTACAATGAGCAGATCGTCCTTGAAGGTGTTAAAAAGGACGACAATATGGTATCGGCTCTCACATTGTGTATTAGTTTTTGCATGTTGGTATTGATCATAAGTATTTCGATACATTATCATGTATAAATTTATTTAGCTGTTAGTATAACGTGATTTATCAGTTTAAGTATGACCTGCATAGCTTATAGAAATAGTAGTGTGGTGAATATACCATATTATAGGCCTTAGCAAAACACTAGGTGTTAAAATGGCTCTGTGTAACCAAACAAATGGTGTAAAGCAATCTTGTTGCTCCCCCCATCTCTAACTGAATTCTCCAAGTGATAAGATAACCGTGACACAAACCAGAGCACTGGAGGACAATTAGAGAATACCATGTTACATTTAAGGAGAACATACTAAATCCGTATCAGGGAATGTGAAACAACAGGATGGAGACACAAGGAGGAATAAAATATATTGACTTGATTCACAGGGTGTCATGCAGATAAGCCAGAGTGTAAAGAAGCCAAACAAAAGAGTTCCCGAAACATTAAAAATTTCACAAGAATGTTTGAATAATGTATGAAACACACGAATATGTATGTACCTCAGCAATATTACAGTACAAAGATAACACTGTCTGAATGTACCAGCGTGGTTTTGGGTGAATAGCCAAAACCAGCCCAGTGCTGGACATATGATTGTGACCTTCTATCCTTTTAATTAAATTCTTAAAGCGTGAACTTCGTTTTTCACAAAGGCACAGGGGCAGAACTAAAAAAGTATTCACGTATCACAACGCCTAGAAAATTAGAAGCATAAAAGCTCACAAGCGTGTGTCATTAGCTACATTCCCTGGACAACTCAGGGAAGCAGCAGTGAGGAAAGGGAGAGAAGGGAGGCTGGCGCTCAGTCACCAGAAGACACAGAGGCGTGAGCTGCGATAAACGCTATTGTTTCAGAGGCAGCAAGCCCTAACAGCCATCCCAGGAAGAAGAACACGGGCACTTTTGGGAGGAGCGGCCCTCAGGGCACCCGGCCCTCACGGCACCCGCCCGCCCTGCCCTCAGCGCCAGGCCGCGCGCCCGCGTGACGTCACCGCGCGCCGTGACGCAGCGCGCCGAGCGACGGCGGCGCCCGGAGTCGGGGCCGGACAT
>VXBU01002059.1:1325681-1442090 GCA_013400315.1 Bombycilla garrulus
GGGTTGGGGATGAGGGCTGCGGGTATGGGGTGTGCAGGAGAAGTTTTGGGGGGCTGGGGTTTTGAGTGCACAGGTGGAGTTGTGGTGGGGTGGGTGTACGAGTGGAGTTTTGTGAGGGTGAGATATGGGATGCAGGCCTGGAGTAGGAGGGTGCAGGAGGTCAGGAAAGGTGCTGAAGAGGCTAGCGTGGAGAAACTGGGAGCCGGGCGGTCGCAGGTGTCCCCTTCCCGCTGCCTTGAAGGTGGATTCTGTGGCGGAGTCCCGGAGTTGTTTCATGGCATTGTCTGAAGTGTTATTTTAACCCTCTGAGTCTCTGTAGTGTGGAATGGGGTTGTCCTGTGGAAGGCTGGGAGCTGCTCTCTAGGATGGGGTGCTGAGCTTTTGGGGCTGTGGGTGAGGAGATCAGACCTCTGGAATTATACTTGTCTCTTGCGCTCAGCAAAGGATTCTCCCTTGTGTGGGTGTCCCAGTCACCCCCAGTTTTGCTGCTCTTTATTCTCTTTACTGGTACTTGGAAAATGCTGAAACCATTCCCATCCTGCCCTTCATCATGGCAAAAAGCTACAGGACATGGTTTGGATCCTCACAGCTGAGATGGAAGGTTATTTATGTGGGGACAATCTGTGTGGGCAGAGGCAGGTGTTTTTGTGGCAGTTTGGATCAGGGGTGGCAGCTGGGACAGATGTCAGGAGTGACCCATGTGCTGCTCTCAGCTTTCAGCACATCCCACGATTCATGGGGCTTGGGATGAAATCTCGGGGTGCTTTGCTGCTCAGGAAGAGTCGGCAGGTGCAGGTTTGGGCTGGCTGCTGGGTGAGGAAGGGAGCATCCAGGCTGCTGGCACAGTGTAACGTGTGCCTGTGGACCCCAGGATGTGTCCCAGCCAGCCCATACAGTTTGGGGTGGGTGTTTGAGTGTGCCAGGAGAGGTGTCAGCAGCAGGACTGGGCCTTTTGTGGCACAGATAATATGAAATACAGAAATATGCCAGAGAAAAAAGTGGGTTTGGAAGGGACCAGGAAGGTTTGGGGTTATGGCCTGGCCTCCCACTGGTTTAAAGCATGTTATTTCCATAGTATATTTCTTTTCACTGATGATTTTGTAAGAAATATAATGTCTTCTGCTAAATTAATGAGCACTTTTTGCTCCTAGGAGTTTCCTCCCTGTTTTAATCATTTTAACTTTGGGCTCTTCTTAATTGAGCCACATACCTCAGGGTCCTTAAATCCATTGCTTACAGGGATGTTTCTCAGGATTTAATCCTTTGTGTTGGTATTCCCTGGACTTCCTCCCAGGCTTTCAGCAGCCTTTATAAGGGAACTAAAAAAGCAGATTTGTTATTCCAGTCTCGAACTCGCTCACTCCACGTGCAGAGTGACTGCCTGAAAATCGGGCTGACTGCCTTTGCTTTGGCATCAGAGTGGAGCTGCTGATGTCTGATAATCCTTGTTTTCTTGCTGTTGTTTCTGTATCCCTGGTTATGTCCTCCTGAATTCTGTAGTCATTGGATACAGGCTGTTCCCACAGGATTTGGTTCCCCCAAAGAGACAAGGAGATGAAGATGAGCCTTTCAACTCTTGGACTTTCCTGCAGCCCTGCTGCTGTGATCTTGATTTCCCCTCGCTGGCTTTCACTAACACGAACAGAAATGATATATTTTTTTAAATATCTTGTGATGTTCAGCCATTTTTCTCTCTGGTTACAAGCATGTGTGTGTCATTTAGGTGCTCCCTGCTGCTGCTGCTCACTTGCAGTGGGTCAGGATGCACTGGGCTCTGGCAGGAAAGAGTTGGTTCAGGTCCTCTTGAGGAAGAGGATGATCAATGGGGATGGAGGCCTGAAGGGAGCTGGAGCACCTCTGAGCTCAACAGCCCCACTGCTGGGACTCACTGTGGTCCTGGTGCCACTCTGCTCTGGATTTTCTGGCTGTGCCTTAGCCTGGCACCATGTGGGACTCTCAGGGGATGATGACAGCAGATTTCTTCTCTGCTCTCTTCAGAAGTAACCTGTTGGTTTTGTTCCTTTCAGGTCTTTTCACACTCCTGGTTGAAGATTTTGGTAAGTCCCAGGAACCTTTCTGAGAAGTCAGATTTGTGCCTGACATTACTCTGTCCTTTCTGGTGGGCCTTACACTAGCTTCTCTCCTTTGTCTGCAGGGGTCAAGGGAGTGCAGGTTGAGGAGATTTATGATCTGCAGAGCAAATGCCAAGGGTGAGTCAGAGAGTGTGAGTTTTGCTAAGCAGAATGGTCTGTGGGCCTGGGAGCTCATGGCCAGGTGTTCAGAAGGGCCCATGTGAGCTTGTCTGTCATGGAGGTCAGAGCTGTAAGTGATGGACAGGGAGGGCTTCGTCAGGTTTGGGAGAGGTGGGGGACATCCTCCAAGGGATTCATCGCCCTCTCACCATGGAGAGGTGGTGTGGTTGCAGTGTGAGTTTTCTCCCTGTCCTGGTGCTGTGAAAAGGCTTTGAGGCTGTCGCTTCTTAAAAGCCGTTGCTGAATTCCTCTCAAGAATGAATCCAAGGTAAATGTAAAAGGGGGGTCATTCAGTGGCCAGGCACTGTTCTGCAGGTCAGTCAGTGTCCAGAGGGGAATTTCCTGTTTCTTTGTGTCTTCAGCCTCTTAAGACTTGTCAGTCCCCAAAGTTTCAAGCTTGCTGGTTGGCCGAGCCTGGAGCATCAGCGCAGGAATGTCCTCAGTTGTGCTGGGCTGGGGGGATTGTGGCCATAGAGATGGCACTGGTCGTTCTGCTCTTCGTGTCTGTCTTTGCTCTGGCTGTGAAACAGCAGGTTCTGGTGCTGGGCAGAGCAGCCCCACTGGTGTGATCCAGGCACTGCAGCTGCTGCTCTCTCTCTGCAGCCCCGTGTATGGGTTCATCTTCCTGTTCAAGTGGATTGAGGAGCGCCGGTCCCGCCGCAAGGTCTCCACACTGGTGGATGAGACGTCGGTGATCGATGATGACATCGTCAATAACATGTTCTTTGCTCACCAGGTAGGCTCCAGGAGGAAAGAAAGGCTATGTGGGGTGTCCCCTGTGACACCCCGGGGAAGCAGTGTGGTACTGAGAGGCTGCACTGATCTTGCTGGTCGTGAGGGCAACTCCTCTTTCTGGGAGTGTCTTTCCTGAGTTCCAGATTGGAGGAACTCCAGTGAGGGCTGGGAGGCTGTGGCCTGCACTGTGAGCAAACGCTCATGGGGCATGGTGAAGCTCACTAAGTGATGCTGACTTCCCTCCTTCCTGTGAGAGCTGAGGTCAGGAAGCTGCTCTCACAAGTGCTGATGGTTCTTGCATCAGTGCTTTCAGTTGGTGTCAACATTGAGGGGTTGTTGAAAGGCTGCCTTGTTCCTGCTGGTGAAGTTGGTCTTTGTGTTTCTCTCCAGCTGATCCCCAATTCCTGTGCCACCCATGCCCTGCTGAGCGTCCTCCTGAACTGCAACAATGTCGACCTGGGCCCCACATTGAGCCGCATGAAGGATTTCACCAAAGGCTTTAGCCCTGAGGTAGAGGCAGGGCCGTGCAGGGGTGGCACAGGTTGTCCTGCCGTTGTTCCCCTCTTGGGGTGATGCTCTTAATGAGCTGGCTCCTTCCCTGCCCTGTGTGGCTGCAGCAGGATTGCCTCTTCTCTCTCATACTCCTGCCTTGCCTTACTCAGAGCCTCAGTCCCCTTTAGGCTGGGCACAGCCCTGAGCCTTCTGTCATGTTACTCCCTGTAATCAAAAGTCTTCTCTCCTCCCTTCAGACCTATTGTGAAGTCTGGTTTTCTCCAGCTATAACTTATTTCATAGAAATTGTGTGCTTTTTCCATCTTGGACTTTACCTGTAACTCAGAAGAGTAGAGGATGTGCCTGAAGGTTTCTGTCCTTGTCCTGTGGGTAGATAGAGGGAGGGAGTGGGAAGGTGAAGCATTTTGTTTGTTCCCTGTCCCTTCTCAGCTGCTCTCCTCTCTTGCTGTTGGCTGCAGAGCAAAGGCTATGCCATTGGCAACGCCCCGGAGCTGGCCAAGGCCCACAACAGCCATGCCAGGTGAGTGAGGGGAGTCTGCAGCTCCCTCTCTGGAGGAGGCAGACTCTCCATGAGTGTCGCCCTCGCAGGCCAGAGCCGCGGCACTTGCCGGAGAAGCAGAACGGGATCAGCGCAGTGCGGACCATGGAGGCTTTTCATTTTGTCAGCTACGTGCCCATCAAGGGACGGCTCTTTGAGCTGGATGGGCTGAAGGTCTATCCCATTGACCACGGTAAGAGCCCACCTGTCCCTGCATAGCACCCTGGTGTGTCCAAATGTATTGTTTTTCATTAGTGTTAAGTGGTGTTAGTGCAGAATGACTCCAATGGCTCCCAGATTTGTCCTGAGTTTTGAGGAGCCTGTGTGCTGGGGACTGTGCCTGGAAACCAGTTATTTCTAAATGCATTGCTTTTGTTTTTCCAGCCATGCCATTTTCCTCCCCAGTTGCTCAGGGCCATGAGGTCCTTCAGCTCTGAACTAACTTCATATAGCAAGGAGAATTTATTTCCTCACTCTCTCCTTGTGCCAAATAACCACTGTGTGTTGAGGCAACCCGTCCAAACAGATCCCACAGGGCTGCCTCGCTCTTACAACTTGACCCCTCAGTTCTGTCTGTCAGGCAGTTATTTATCCTTGCCAGGTTTTTGTCTGTCAGCCCCTGTGTTGAGGTACCTGGTTTACTTCAGCATGGCGTGCTTTGCTAAGTCCAGCTGTGTTTTGTTATCCCAGGGCCGTGGGCAGATGACGAGGAATGGACGGACAAAGCCAGGAGAGTGATCATGGAGCGCATTGGCCTGGCCACTGCAGGGTAACGGCCTGGCCCGTGGGGCAGCCACTGGCCCCTTGCCATATTCCCCTGCATTATTTGTACCGTGGTTTCTGAGTGGCAGGTTGTGGGAGCAGGGGTGGAGGTTGCCTATGGAGGGGTGCAGGTGGTTCTGCCCCTTGCCCTTTCTTGCCTGCAGAGATGCTGCATTCCCTGTGTGATACAGAGTCCCTGTAAATGCTGAACAGCCTTAAGAGTGGCCTGGTTAGGGCCCTGTTAGCTCAAGTCCATAGGAGGAGTGCTGCTTCTGGTCTTGAGCTGGGCCTCTTGGATGCTTGGGCATGAGGGTGACAGCACTGGCACAGGTTGCCTAAAGATGCTGTGGAATCTCCATCTCTGGAGGTGTTCAGAAGCTGCTGGATGTTGTCCTGGTGACCAGCTCTGGGTGATACTGCTGGAGCAGGGACTGGAGCAATGACTTTCAGAGATCCCTTCCCACCTCAACCAACCTGTGACTCTGAGAGTGTTTTGTGTGGTAGCTGAAGCAACCTTGTACTGCTTCATCAGCCACTGTGAGGTTGACTTGGTTTTGGGGAGAAGCCTTGGGTGTGTTGTTGCCTGGGCAGGAGGTGGGGACAGGCCTGTCACCAGGATGCTGTGGCTGAGGGCTGCTGCCCTTCCTGCAGGGAGCCGTACCACGACATCCGCTTCAACCTGATGGCCGTGGTGCCTGACCGCAGGATGAAGTACGAGTCCAAGCTGCACATTCTGAAGATGAACCGCCAGACTGTGCTGGAGGCCTTGCAGCAGGTAGGACAGCCACACTGAGGGGGGAACAGGCTTTTTCAGGGCATCTGCTGTGCTGCCAGGGCCCTGGTTTTAGGGGTTTTGTTTGGCCTTGGAAAAATCTTCTGGGAAGAGGAGATAGGCAGCCTCACTGCTTGGCTATTGCTGCTCACCTGGGAGGTGGATCACCTGTGTTGTTTGTGTGCCTGGGCACTTGGTGTTTGCTCACCCTCACGAGCTCTGCAGTGCTTGGGTGGGAAGGATGTGGTTTGGGTCATTGCTAGTCCAGCATGCAGTTCCTGTGTCATTTGCTTTCAAGCTTATCCGAGTAACTCAACCTGAGCTGATCCAGACCCAGAAGTCTCAGGAGTCTCAGCCTGCTGAAGAGGCCAAGCCAGCCAGCAGCAAGACTGTGACTCCAGAGAGCACTCATCCAGGTAGGACCTTGTACCAGCAGTGCTGCCAGCCTGGCCTGCCATGGAGTGAGCACATTGGGGGTGACAGCAGCTGGCTGACCTGGGGCTTGGGGCAGTTTTGTTGTCAGCTTCACTTTCTTTTCCATGAGCCCTGCTCCATATGCACTGTGCCAGGGTGTGGTGGTGCCTCTGTGCCCGGGGTTGTGTTGGAGGGTACAAGGCTTGAAAGTGGGAGGGCTGGAGCTTGGGGACACTGGTGACAGATGGAGGTGGTTGTGGTGGTCTGGAGGAGAGTAAGAGCTCTTGTCTCAGCTGGGTGAGGAAGGGGTGGTAGAGGACATGGAGTGAAAGGTGGCAGTGCTGGTGATGAAGGGCTGTGCTGTGCTTGTGTGGCAGATGGCAGTGATGAACCCACCAGCCAGGGCCACCCCACAGCCACGCAGAGCCCGCCCAGCAAAGCCAAACCGGTGCCAAAGGCGACAGTGAGCGGCATCAACGGGGCCCCTCCAGCAAACCCCAACCCCATTGTGCAGAGACTGCCAGCCTTCCTGGATAACCACAACTATGCTAAGTCCCCCATGCAGGTAGGCTGGAGGGCCAGGCTAGTGGCACACCTGATTCAAGCTGAGCTCTTTGCCTGCAGTCCCTCACCTCTGTGGGACCACCAGCTGTGGCTGCTGCTGTCAGCTGGCCTAAGCCTGGCCCAGCACTAACCCAGGCTGGGAGGGGAGAGGGTAAATAAAGACTGACCTGACAGAGGAGGTCAACCTTAATGAGGGTAAACTGAGCAAAAATGGGGAGGGGTCCCTGTTTCCTCTCAAAAGAACCAAGTCTTGGTGCCGGGCTAGGCCTTCAACAAGTCCACTGGGTTCTTCCTCCTTGCCCTGCTGCCAGCAGGCCTTCAGCAGTGGTGTGTTGCAGGAGGAGGAAGACCTTGCAGCAGGAGTGGGTCGCAACCGGGTCCCAGTCCGACAGCACCAGCAGTACTCGGATGATGAGGATGACTATGATGATGATGATGAGGAGGAAGTTCGTAACACCAACTCAGCTATCAGGTGACAGCTTGAGCTGAGGGTGGGGGACCGGGAGCTGACATTTGCAGAACTATCAGCAAGGACTGCCCTGACCTCCTTCTTCAGATCTTGATAGTTCCATTCTTCTCTTCATCCTGCCATTTTACTTTTCACTCGCTGAGTTTTATGAAGTCCTTCTGTAGCTCTTTACAGCCAACTCTGAATTTCCGCTGCCCTGAGAGTAACTGTGTGTTGGCAGCAGGCTTTGGGGCTTTGAGGAACCTTGGTTCCACAGTGCCAATTGCCAGTTCAGCTCCTGGTGACAGGGTTGGTGTGCTTGGACTGCTGCTAAGGCCAGGAAGCAAGGGAGCTTTGGGGGCTTTGGAAGAAGAGCAGGGGGTACACAGCACCCTGTGCCCCCCAGCAGTGCAGGGATGCCTGGGACCGAGTGGCCCAGTGGTGCTGGGATGATGCAAGAGAAGCTGGTGGCACTGGGGGTGATGTTGAAGTGTTTCAGACCTTGTTTGATGCCAGCAGGCAGCCTGGACTGCTGAGTGCAGAGCTGGCAGTGTCCATGCTGGGCCCCCACCTCCTTCTACCAGCTGCTCACCTTCCCTGCTGTGTTTCTGGGCAGGTACAAGAGGAAAGGGCAAGTGAAGCAAGAGCACGTGGCAGGGGCCTCAGATGGCCAGCTCTCTGTCCTGCAGCCCAACACCATCAACGTGCTGGCGGAGAAGCTGAAGGAGTCTCAGAAGGATCTCTCCATTCCCCTGTCCATCAAGACGAGCGGCGGGGGCGCCGCTGTGGCAGTGGTCACCCACTCGCAGCCCTCGCCCACTCCCAGCAACGAGAGCACAGACACCGCATCCGAGATCGGCAGCGCCTTCAACTCCCCGCTGCGCTCTCCCATCCGCTCGGCCAACCCCACGCGCCCCTCCAGCCCCGTCACCTCCCACATCTCCAAGGTGCTGTTCGGTGAGGAGGACGGGCTGCTGCGCGTCGACTGCATGCGCTACAACCGTGCCGTCAGGGACCTGGGGCCCATCGTCAGCTCCGGGCTGCTGCACCTCACCGAGGACGGCGTGTTCTGCCCGCTGGCTGCTGCAGGTACTGCCTGCTCTAGGGGGTGGAGTCTTGCCTGCGGTGACAGGACAGTGTCTTTTGACTTCAGGGGGGGATGCTTGTCCTTTGCGGTGGCTCCTAATGCTGCCTTCCCCCCTTGTGTAGATGGGAAAAACTCCCCCTCTTCCATCAAGCCCGGTGAAGAGGCCCCAGTTACGATCAAACTGGAGGAGAAGGAGGGCAGTGAGGCCAGTGACAGCAAAGAGAAGGTGGGACTTGGCAGAACCAGTGATCACCCTGGGGGGGAAAAGTATTCTCCCAAGGTGAGTTTTGTGCTGTGACAGCCCTGGGAACGTGGAGCTCACCCGGAGGCGCAGCAGCGCTGGCAGTGACTGAACTGCATGTGCACGCTGTCCCCTCGCGTGTCGTCGCAGCTGTGCCTCCAGGCACAGGGCAGTGCAGGTTTTGTGCCTTGCGTCGTCTCGGGGACCTTTACCTTGGTAGTGGGCACAGCCCCTGTCTCTGCAGCTGAGACGTTCAGCCTGCTGTGCTCTCCTCTGGGCCAGGAGCTGGTGAGACCCTGCATCCCCAAGTCCCAGCCTGCTGGTAACTCCACAGCCTGTCTGTGCCCTCCAGCCAGGGGTAGGACCAGGATCAGGCAGTGCAAGTGCACCAAGGGCTCCCTGGAGGAGGGCAGGGTAGAAACTGCTACTCCAAAGGGAAGTCTTCGGATTATGTTTTTGAGGAGAAGCAGGCCCTGGCAGGGGAGGGGAGGTGTGTTCTGGCAGACACAGGCAGCCCTTCCCCCCTGTCCAAAACCAGGTATATTGGGGCTGAGGCAGAACCCACTTCCCCTGAGGCTGGCCATAGTGAATTCCCTATCATGAACTGATCTCTTTCTTTTCCCCTGTGGAGTGCTTTTCCTTTGATGAATCTTCCCTTTCCTAGCACAGAGAGGAGCACCTGCCAGCTCACCCTGCTGGCTCCTGGGCTGTGGCTGGGTCTGTGCTCATGTTTGGTCTGCTTGATCCTGGTAGGAGCTGCTGGCGCTGCTCAAGTGTGTGGAAGCAGAGATTGCAAACTACGAGGCCTGCCTGAAGGAGGAGGTAGAGAAGAGGAAGAAATTCAAGGTGTGCTGCGGGCTTGTTTGCACTACTGATTCAGCTGCCCAAAGACTTTTGTCTGGGGTAATTTTATGTAAAAATGGAGGGAAAGTGGTTCAGCTGAGAATGATGTTCGTTCCCTGTTACCAAACAGCCCAGTGGGGCAGAGCTCTTACTAGGACAGACCACAGCCCCTGGGCAGCACTGGCAGCCTGGGGGAGTGTGATACAGTGCTGGAATGAACATCAGCACTGATAAGGAGGGAGGGGAGAGTCAGCAGAAATACCTCCCCTGCCCCTCCTCACCTCTTCCCAGCTGCCCTTTGTGGAACATGCTGGCATCTGAACTGGGATGGAGATAGTCCCAGTTGTGAACTGGCCCAAGATAGGCTGGGAGGTGGGTCCCTTCCTGCTTCAGTCTCCTTAGTCTGTGGGCTGGGCCAGGCATGCCAGTTCTTTGTCCCCTGTTGACCAACAGCCCTCCTTTCTCCCTGCCCCCTGCTTGTGGATTATTTGTGGATTTGTCTCTTTGTAGATCGACGACCAGAGGAGAACCCACAACTATGATGAGTTCATCTGTACCTTCATATCCATGCTGGCCCAGGAAGGTGAGCTGTGCTCATGGGGCAGAGGGTTTGGGTTCAGCTGGGGGAGCTGCACTGAGCGTGATGGAGCAGCAGCTGGGAGCCTGTGCACCTCACCCTGCCTGGCTCCCTGTTTAGGCCAGGCCTGGGGCACAGACGCTCAGTCTAGGGAGCCACAGAGCTCTGCTTTCTCCTTCTAATTTATAATCCCAGAGGTGCCCACTGATGGCTTTGGAGCGAGAGGGGCAGGGTGAGCTGTGGCCTGGGTAGTGCCAGCACTGCAGGCCCCTGTGTGTGCTGTCCCTGCAGGCATGCTGGCCAGCCTGGTGGAGCAGAACATCTCAGTGCGCAGGCGGCAGGGAGTCAGCATCGGCCGCCTGCACAAGCAGAGGAAGCCGGACCGCCGGAAACGCTCCCGCCCCTACAAAGCCAAGCGCCAGTAGCCACAGAGCCGAGACTGACAAACAGAGCTGGGCTTTGTGGCTTTGGGCACTGGCACTTGCATCTGTGTTACCCTTTGCCCAAGGAAGAGGGACCACGGTGACAAGCCCTCTGCCCAGGTGGAGCCTGGGGACAAAGGGAAATGGGTTTTTTCTCTGCGCCTAAGCTGTGAAAGGCAAGAACCTGGCTGGAGGAGTCCCTGCACCAGAAGGGAATCTGGAGTGCTCAGCTGCCTGACCATGCCATGGCAGCACCCAGACATCCGTCACCTCTGTCTCGGCACCCTGGCTGAGGACTGTGAGCAGAGGGAAAGAGCCCACCCAGCTGGAGATGGGTCTGGCATTGCAGGAATGCTGGCAGTGCCCATGTGAGGCTGTGCTGGCCGCAGCTGGCTGTGGCTTGTGTCCTCCTGCATCCAGGCCTTCAGCTCTCTGCTTCCCTGGGATGTTCATGTCTCTTTTCTATCCTTCTCCCTCCCTTCCCCAAACTCATTTTTGGTCCTAACCCAGGCTTTGGCCATTCTTAGCAAGGTGGCTCCAGGACAGAGCTACTTCTGCACCCACCCCACGCTGCACTGCCCAGTGCTCAGTGCTGGCCAAGCTCCTGGGGCTGGCATCACCCTCCAGGGTAGCTAGGCTCCCCAGTGGGCTTGGCAGCCCTGGTGCTGGATGAGGGTAGGCTCATCTCTGGCGCTGGGCCTTGTGCCCAGTCCTCTGTGGTGGTGCCCTGGCTGCCCTCTTTGGGACCAGCTCTGTGTCCCTGGCAGTGCCTATGGGTCACACAGCATTGCACCAGGCCCAGGCCCCAGAGAAACCTTGTGAATTATGAACAGAGCAGGTGCATATGGCGGCCTTGTTGGTGCTGGGCACAACCTGAAGCTGGACACTGGCTGTGGCTTGGTGAAGCCTCTGGGCAGGGGGAGATGTGGCTGGTTGCTGCAATGGTGGAAGTGGGATGGGGGCAGCAGTGGAGGGAGCCCATATATCTTCCCCCTGGCTGGCTGCTAACCAGAGCTTGCTGGTACAGCCTGGCTGCCTCTCACCTCCTGCCAGGAGCCTGGCAGAAATCTGAAAGATCAGAGGTGAGCACTGCTCTCCAGTGATGTCGTGAGGTGGAGCTGCCACAGGAGAGGACTGAATTTTTTCAATATGTGTACAGATCTTGACTATGGAATGAAACAGTTCTTTTGGTATTTGTTGAAGGAAAGAAAATCCTTCTGTCTCTTGCTGTGTCTCATATCAAGTGCTGTAAATAATGGATCTGTCTGAAGGAATAAAGCTATCCTGTAATGGCCAGCCATGGAAGAGGTGTGTGAGGGAAGGGGGTGCAGGCAGTGGGGCTGGGAGCTACCACTGCCAGTTCCAGGCCCTGTTAGCCCTGCTGGCAGCTCTTCTGTGCTGTAGGAATCGGAAGTAATCCTGGGGAGTGCAACAACATCAGGCTAAATTTATTGGCACACCTCCAGAGGGGAAGGGCAGGACTCACCTCAAGAGAAGGAGGGCAGCAGAGGGGGGCAGCAGCCCGGCTCAGGCCCTCAGCTGCAGTGGGTTCCTGGGCTGGTTCACTGTGTGTTCTGGCTAAAAGTCCAGGGCACAGATCAAGGCTGTGCCCCGTTTGATCCAGTGCTTCTCCGGCTTGTCCGTAGGGATCTCCACAGCAATCACGTAGTTGGTGGAGTGGCCCGTTGTTGACAATGTACCTGTAAATGGGGGAAGCAAGGGCGAGAGGGTGCTGCTGCTGCACACTGACCAGGGAATCCCAGACAAGTGACCCCATGCAGGAGCTCTTGTCCTCACCCCTAAGCCTGGCTGAGCAGGGCTGGGAGAAACAGGCTTGTGGGCTTGAGGGGAGCCTGGCCATGGGCAGCAGTGCCTGGCTGCTCCATCTCCACAACCACAGCAAGAGAAATCTTTTCTCCCAGCAGAATTCCCTACTGCCCCTCCCGGGCTGCCCCTCCTAGCTGCTCCTGCAGCTCCCGTGCTTCTGGAAGTCTGCCTTTAGGGCACCTACCTGCGCGAGTGAGAGTCTTATAGATGGGGCAGAGGTAGGAGCCGGACTCTGGAGGCTTGCGGTTGGGGACAGGCACCAGCCAGATGACAGCCATCTCCGTGTAGAGCTCCTTGGGCCGTGACTCCGCCAGCTTCCCCGCAGCGGCGTCCCAGCGGGCGCCCTCCAGGAACAAGCCGTGGATGTAGCAGCCCACGTCGGGCTGGCGCGTCAGCTCCTTCACCGACTCCCTCATGACCTGCCCAGGGGAGGGACGGCCGGGCCCTCGCTCAAGGCGTGTCCCTGGGAGCTCAGCCCTAAGAAGCCTCTTAAGCGGCTCTTAGTTAAGCCAGCGCTGCCAAAGGAGAGCGTGCCCCAGCTTTCAGACGGACAGCCCGTGACAGAGCTGGTGGAGGGGGAATGTGAGCAGGTCTGGAAGCAGAAGCCTCTGCCAGCTTTGAGGAGGTGTCTGGCAATGTGGCTGGGTGGGTGGGTGTATCCAAGCACAGAGAGAATGACGGCAGCTATAGGCAGCTATGTAGACTGGTGGCTTCACCTCTTGGGCAGATCTGGCCCTTTGTGCCCTTCTAGCAGGAGATTGCAAATAAATTCAGACTCTCCACCTGATTTACTGACCTTGAAGCTAAACGAGATGGTGTCAATGGAGATGACAGTCTTCCTGGCAAAGTTCTGCAGTGTCCCTGTGAGGAAGGCCTGGGGGAAGAAGAACCCACTGATCCAGAACACGGAGGGGATCCCATGGCTGATCCAGTTCTGCAGGAATTCAATCCGCTGCACCAAGTCATTCACCCACGATGCCAAGGGCTTCAGGGATGGATAGGCCTGTGGGGCACCACAGAGGGAGGTGCTGAATGCAGTCACAGACAGCCTAGACCTCGTGCTGCTGAGAGCTGCCCAGAGCCTGGGAACAACTGGGAGCTGCACTAGGCAGGAGCCATCTCCATGCCAGGGGACCAAGAGTCAGCTCCATGTGACACAGCCCAGTCCAGCAGCAGTTGCTAAGCCATTCCTCTGGTTTGGGTGAGCTCTGGCAGGCAGCTGGGGCACATACCTTGGCATTCCATATTTCGGGAACAGTGTTGTTGTACAAACTGGTGGCCATCAGCTCCAGCCGAGAGGACATCACCACCAGGCCCTTGAGAGCTTTCAGCAAATCCTTCAGACTTGAGGCAACCTCCTCCAGGAGCTTGTTGTACCTGCAGAGAGAGGGCAGAGGGAGCAGAGCGACTCTGTGCAGTGGTTTATCACCCACTGCCTGCCCAGAGATGGTAGATCTTTATACAGAAGTGAAGCTACTCCATGTACTCCAGCCCCAATCCTCCTCAACAGGGTCTCACAGCTGCTCCCCAGCCCTAAACTGCTGACTCTTACAGATGGAGAGAGAATCAGCCAAAGGGCCTGGCTGGGACATCACAGTTGTCAGTGTGACTGTTGTGCTCAGTACTGAGGTTTCCCAAAGGTGGGTGGCAGCAGGAGCCTGCATATCTCTGCTGTTGCCTAGGATGTGATCCCACAGGAGTTTTACCTGATCACCTCCTGCACCAGCACTGTGTTCATGGATTCTTCATAGAGCAGTGGGTATTTGTGGATCACCTCCTGCACGTTCATGGGGTCAGGCAGCTTTGCCAGAATGTCCTTGGAGGTCTCCTCCACAATCTGGAAGGAAAGCAGCCAGTGGCAGCATCCTTCTAAGCCAGCCCCGTGGCTGCTGGGAAGGGGGACAGCTAACGCTGGCATGGCAGTGCCATCGCTGGCACCCAACGGGCTGGGTGGCACCTGCTGACAGCTGGTACTTGTGGTCACTGCCCACACTGGGCACTGGCTGCCAGAGCACTGCCAGGACTGGGGCCCTCACCTCTTCCCTGCTGCGGCCTCCCATCGTGATGGTCTTGGGCTGCAGCTGTGAAAGGACCCCCAGCAGAGCAAAGGTCTCGTTCTGAGCGAAGGTGATGTCGGCATTGTCATGTAAACCAAAGAGCTCTGGGCTGTCGTTGAGAGGCAGGCCTTTGACGTATTGGAGGTAGCCCTGGAGGGGAATCCACACAGACTATGAGGCCAAGACCAGCTGAAGATCCCCAGGTTCTTACAAACTTATATATGTTCCCCCCTGAAAATGCAGGGGGTTTCAGAGAGGAGAGATCCCCTTTGCACTGTGACAATCCCCCAGAATCGATGAGTTGCAATTTGTGACATGAGTACTCACATTGAGGTCAGAAGAGGTACTGATCTGCTTGTAGATACCTGATTCGGAATAGGCAAAGTCAGGATTTAAAACCTCAGGTTTGTAGAAATCTTCCAGAATGCTCATGATGCAGCGCCGGTCCCAGTCGTCAGTCACGCGGCCGCCATAGTTGATCTCCCCAGCTGTGTATTTCAGAACCTACAAGAGACCCTGCCATGGTTCTGATCCATGTCTGCATCATGAGCCTGTCCCCTCACAGGAGGGGCAGCTCTCACCTTGTAGGGAATGTCTGCATACTCATTCAAGAACATGTGCAGCTGACTGATGCAGATACGGAGGTCTCCGTCTGTGAACTCATAGGGGATGTTGAACCCCAGAGGCCCAAACTTTCTCCTCTCCAGCATGTTCCCATGGAAGAAGCAAAGTGACAGCAACAAGGATTTAAACTCTGTGACCTATGGGAAGTAGGGAGAGGAGTTGCTCAGCTTGGGAGGAGACATCATTGGAGGAAGTCGAGTCCTGCTGGGACATGGCAGAGCAAATGTGCCAATTCAGGAGTGCCAGCTGGAGCTCAGAGAGGGGGAAACCTCAGTCAGGCTGCTGTGCTGGGGAAGGCCATAGCTCACTCCTTGCTTAAAGAGAGCTGGAGGTGCCTTATGCCAGGCCTCCAAAACACTGTTGGTTTTGTTTCTCAAAGTAAAACTTCTAAGTGGCTCTTCACAGATGTGAGTTTATAGAAACATCTCCTTCTCTAGCACCTGGATGCACTAATGGGGAGGAAGATCTGTGCCTGGAGAGGAGCAACATCCAGGTGGAAAGCATACATTGAAGCAGGCACGGAATGGGGACAACAAACCAAAGCACGATCTGGGTCCTACCTTGGAACAAGAATTCAAGTAGTCATCACTGAAACTAATGTAGGACTTGAGCAGGTTGGCCTTGACCCCACGGGGGGGCTCAATGGTCATCTTGGAGCCATTCTGGAGAATGGACACAGGGAACTGGTTGCTCGGTAGACTGGTGAGCCAGAGGCGAAAGTCTGAGTGCACCTGGAAGTCCAGAAGGCAGCAAGTGCTCAGAGGGTGCAGGCACAGCCCCTGCAGCTGCTCCTGCACTGACCCTCTGGTTCTGTGAGGAGCCTATGGATGGGACTGAACTAGAGCTGGGCTCCTCCCAGGCTCCAGCCTCCTGCCTGTTATTCTCAGAGTGGGCAGCTGCTCAGTAAAACATCTCACCTTGCTGGGGTCAATGGCCTCAATGAGTCTCTCCAGCGAGGGCATCCAGCTGGGGGCCAGGTGGCAGTTCTGGAAGAAGACCCAGTTGCCCTGTTCTATGGCACTGTGCAACATGGCTTCAGCACGGGGGCCCTGCAGAGGCAGAAAGGCAGAGCTCAGAGACCCTTCCCATGGCGTGCTGTGTCCTGCTGAGCACAACAGGGAAGCAGCTCCCTGGAGCTGGGTGCAAGGAAGGACCACTGTCCAGAGCTGCAGCCTGGCTTTGCTCCCATGGCTCAGCTGGATCTTTGATGGCACAGCAAAGTTTTCTTACACCTTTTACAAGCCTGTGAGGGAGGGTGGAGGGAATAGAAGAACTGCAGATAGATTTGGGAAGTTAGAGGGCACTGTAGCAGGAGCTGCTGCAGCTCCCACCCCAAGGGGATAGAAGCAGAATGTTGGTGAGTAAGAGCCCTGGGGCACAAGGGTGTTTTCACAGTGCTGCAAGTGTTTGACCTACTTGGGAGCTTGGTGAGGTTGACATGAGTGCCAGGACACTGCTGTTCCAGGTATGCACTGACAGCTCACCTGTCCTTGGCCCAGAGAAATGGCAGAGAGCTTTTGTGTGAACTTCATTTCTTCAGCAAACTTGTAGAGGTCGGCAGCAGGGTCAGTGCCTGGGGACAGCACGAACACCAGGGGGGTGGTGGCAGTGGACTCCCTAAACACGACTGAGAGGTCAGTGGTCTGCAATAGAGAGTTGGTTAGAGTGGAGAGGCCATAGTGGAACCATGCAGCACCTCCTCAGGCTTCCTGGCCTTCCTCTCCTCCAAGGTTCCAGTGTCCTTTTGGGTGCCAGGCCAGGAACATCAGTAAGGACCACATACAGCTCTCCTCTGGCCACATTACAGTCAGGGCATGAACCACTTTCCCATTTGTCATTCAAACTCTTGCCTTGTACACCAGCAGTATCTGCCCCTTCCTAGTATGGTTTAACTGGTGGACATCAGAAAGGCTATCCCTCATCTAAGACAGGTTTTTCCACAGCTGTGGGAGGAACACTGTGGCTGCAGAGGGGCATGAGCACTCTCACTGCAATTGGTGGCTCATTTATTTAAGTTCAAGGCCTCCTGCTCCATTCCTGTCCCCGGCAGCACCTGCTCTGGGCTGGTTACCTGTGGCTCGATGAAGCGCTGATCCAGGTTCAGCACCACAAAGTCCTGCATGGCGTTGGTGATCTTGTCTCCACGCAGACACCGCAGAACCAGCAGCTTCTGGAAAGGATCAAGCTCATCTTCCCACTTCCCAGGCAAAGGCTCTCTGCAAAGCAATTAGGTGCATTTTGGGGGATGTGCCAGATCCCACACTCTTGGAAGTACCCAGGCAGCCATTGGGGCTTCATAAGGAACAAGGACCTTCCAGTGCCTTGGCTGAGGTTGCTGTCTGTAGCTCTGAAACCCTCAGCGGGCAAGCCAGAACTGCTTCCACTGGGGAAGCAGCAAATACTGCTGGGATAAGGCTTTGGGATAAGGCTCTGCCTCAGGCAAGCAGTGGTCACCCCTGAGGAGACAAGGCACTGCCTCATCCTTCCCTTTGCATGGCACTGCACTGGGAGCAGAGCTGGCACTGTGGCTGTATCAGCTCCCCTTGCTCTCCCAGGGATGTCATGTGCCATAGAGCTAAGCTGACAAAGCAGGGGACACTTGCCTGTGAGGGTTTTGGCTGTCAAAAATGATCCTGAACCCATCAAGGTTGGCTGCAAAATCATTGTCGAAGTCAGAGAAATTCTTCAGGCTGCTCAAGGCCAGGATGTCTCCCCACGCTCTCTCATTCACCCAGGCTGGAGCTGGGTTGTCCTTCATCTCCTTTATGGCCCCTCCTGACAGCAGGTACCGCCACTCATCCTGGGAACAGGATACAAGTTGGTCATGGCCTACCCACCTGAGCCCAAGGCACATGGCACCACATCCAATTAAAATCCTGTAGTATCCTCCTGGCTGCTCTCCTGCAGGTGTCTGTGCCAAGGAGCAACTGAGCTGGAGGGTCTGGTGAGATCAACACAGTGACTGCTCAGCTGCCACTCTCTGCTAAACTTGCCTGCTCCCTCTGAACTCATTCATTTTTGCAGCAGCAAACTGGCAAAGGCTGCAGGTGATTCAGGCTAAGCAGCTCTGCATGTTGACACAGAGAACAGTTGGAAAGCTGAATAAAGACAGAGGCCCTGTGTTTGTCCAGCAGACTCCCAAGGCTGTCACTAACCCGAGGGAACAAGGCTCCTTTTCCACCCAGCACACAGTTCTAGGGGTGAATGGGCTGTGCTTGAGCTGCCCTGATGGGATCCCTTCGAGGACTAAGGTGACTTGCTCACCATATCAATCTGCCCCTCATTCATCAGAATGCGGGCGCTGACCAGGAAGGCAAACATGAGCTTGTGCTTCTCGAAGAGGCTGCGGCACACGTTGCAGTAGAGGCTGAAGGTGATGTAGTTGTTGATGTTCTCCACCCGCTCCGTCAGCTCGTCTGGAAAAAAGGCGACAACCAGACAAGGGTGGTAGGTGCCATGGGGGACGTGGGGGATGCTCTCCACATCAGCTCTGGGTTCCTGGTCACAGAGACACCCCCACACCCTGCCCGGGAAGGACAGATGCTGCTCTCACACGCAGACCGGGTGCAGATGGGGGGTGAGGAAGAGGATGGGAGGGAGCTGTTCTGGGCAGGCACCTGATTTCTCAGAGTTCCGGATCCCCAAGAGGAAGATGTTGAGGAACCACTCGAGTGAATACTGGTACATGGGGTCCACGTTGGACAGGTCTGACACACAGAAGTAGAGGATCTGCGAGCGGACAGCCACAGGCACATACTGCATGCGGGTGGTGTTGATGTCCTTCTCTGTCTGCTCTGCCACCGCGACCTTGGCCTGCAGGACAGAAGTGACATCGCAGTTAGTGCAGTGCTGGCAGGGGACGCACAGCTGCAAGGGGGAGAGCGCCTTTCACTTCTGACCTGGATCTCTCCTGCCTTCAGCTTGGATGCCTCCAACACTTTGATGAGCTCCAAGTCATCTACAGGGTTTCCTTCAGAAGTGCTGAGCCGATACAAGATCTGGTCTTCTATCTCCTTTAGTTCCTGACGCATCTGGGCATTGCTAACAATTAGCTGGTTCCTATCTTCTTCTAAGTCAGGCCGCTCTGCAGCCACCACTTCTCCCAGCAGCTGATCTTCCAAGCCACTACAACAAAAGCCAGGGAAGTGAGGGTGGCAGGTGAGAGGGCAATATGCCCAAGGGTCTGAGGACTGCAAGGAATGAGGCTGAGCAGCATGGGCAACTAATGGGGGAAAAGCAGGTACCTGGGTGAGAGGGTGAAGTTGATGAGGGTGAGCTTTGTGGAGACCTCAGGGCTGTAGTGCGGGTTGGGCAGCTTGGTGGTGATGTACATCTTGAAATCATCATGGTAGGGGATCACCGAGTCCCCCAGCTTCAGCACGGTGCTGCCTTGCTGTTTGAAGGTCTGTACCGGAGAAGGACAAATACAGGAAGGCTGGGATGGCTGCCTCTTGTGAGGTAAGGCATCCTGCTGTGCCCTGGGCTCTGCAGAGAGGAGAGAGTCTGAAGGCTCTCAGGACAGAGGAGCTCCAAGCCTCCCTGCAGAACTGAAGACCTGAACCTGAAGACAGGAGTTGTGTTTCACAGCCCTGCCACCCAGGCAGAGATGCATGCTGGCAGAAGACCAGCATGTGCAGGAGGCTGTCAATGTGTTGGAGCCCTGGCCACGGCAGGGGACTCGCTCATCCATGTGAGTTCTGCCTGCCCACGGAGATCTACGAACGCACCACACCCCACGGCCCCTGCGGCACCACTCCCTGGCCAGCTGGCCCCTTACAGCTCAGCCAGGAACCCACTGCCCTCCTTGCCAAGGTGAGACTTAGGACCTCTTTCAGCAGGACAGGCTCAAGGACTGGATCCAGCTCCTCGCCGACGTTCTCCAGCAGGAAGGGCTTCCCAAAGCTAATGGTGTTTTCCAGAGTGGAGAGGAAGTCCCGGTCACTCAGCTTGACCACCTCCAGGCTGTTTTCCCTTTCCTGAAAGGCAGCAGGGGAGGGCAGGGTTTTTGTGGTGTCCTGCCACCTTCACATCCAGCTCTGGTGCACAGCACACCTCTCACTGGACTGATTTAGCTCCCTGGGGCAGCAGAAATAATATCTTTTCTTGCTTTGGCGTTTTGGCAAGTTTATGCCACATCAGCAGGCACTAGAGACAGCTCAATGAGGCAGCAGAAAAGGGGGGAAAAGAGGGACAATCTCCTTTTAAGAGCCATAGCCCTCTAGAGCCCCACACTGGAAATTCAGGGCAGAGCCTACAAAGTGAGAGCAGGTGGGTGGGAAAAGCCCTCAGGGAGCAAACCAGGAGCAGCTGCCTCAGCCTCCTGCCTGATCCTTCAAAATGACAGAAGAGGGGGTGGTCAGTATTTTCAGCACTTTGGCAGTAGGGAGGGTGCTCAACAGCCAGGTAATGCCACCCTGATCCCTCTGTGCTAGAAGCCTGAAAAACATAATGGGGTAATCTGTTGATGTTTTGTGAGGTGAGGGCTCTTAGAATGTTAGTGGACAGCCAGAGTGGGACTCTGATTTGTTTGCTGCCTTGCTTGCTTACATGAGGGCTCCTCCTGCCCTGTACTGCTTTCCCTGAGAAAGGAAATCCACCTGGGAAGAATGTGGATGTGGAGACTGTCTGGTGCTGGCTAGGTTGGGCTGGTATTGCATGGGGCTTTTCAGCTCTAGAGCCCAAAGCCTGAGGTTGCTCTGCACAGCTCCTGACAGAAAGCTGTTTCCCCTATGCTGGCAGACCTGGCTTTCCTCCCTCCAGCTCTTACCAGATTCTTGATCCACTTGTTTGCTTGTCCTTGTGGGTCTATGTAGTGATTCCAGCGCAGGGAGAATCGGGTAATTACCCCATTCTCCACAGACAGGGCATCGTTGGGTAAACCAGCAATCTAACAGGGTAGAAAAAGTTGTTGGGACACCTGGTAGCGCACGTGGGTGACCAGAGAAAAGGCCTTGCTGCCCTGGCCCCTGAGTGCTCCCAGTGGGCGGACAGGGGATGGTGGTGAAGGTACCTCTGCCAGCAGCCAAGCCCTGGGATGGGGCTGTGCTATGGGGTGAGGCTCGAGCATGCTATGGCCAGAGCCTGGCTCTGGGGATGGGGTTTGTAAAGGACAAGCCTCACAGGTCAAGGCTGATGCCCTCCTTTCTGCTGCCCAGGCCTGGCAGCAATCCCAGTTCTGCAGTGTGGAGATACTTGGCCATTATCCAGCTGCTTGATTTAGGCCCTGTCCTTTGGTCCAGGTGATCCTGGTGAGTGGTGAGCTGACTGCTTTAGTCTTTACCTGAGGCCCCTTCTTCCTCAAGTACTGTTTGGTTTGGGTTTTTTTGAAACTTGCCTGCCAGGAGCGGATTTCCACGGGGTCTCCCAGGGTGTTGATGAGGCTTGCATCGTCACTGTGGGGAATGTTGTTTTTGACCAGCTCCTCCATCCACTCTGTGGACAGTGCTACACGGTAGTCTCCCTGCCATGAGAAACACCATCATAGCCTTTCCTTAAGTTGCAGCTAGTCTGTTGTGAGTGCCTAAACCCTCCTGTTCCCATTCAAACGGGCCCTCTGCAGTCTCTGGCACAAGTGCAGAGAGGACTGGAGAGTCTCACACCCTTGTGTCCTATTCCTTTCTCCCTGGCCAGAGCTGCAAACTGAGTGCTGAGCACTGCACACTTACTGTGAAAGGGCCCAGGTAGGCCACAAAGCCAGCTGCAACCAGCACGTCCCCAGAGCTGTTGTTGATTTTGTCATCCAGACTCTCCACAGTGTCCTGCCAGCGCACCTTCTCATCAGCCAAACTGTTGATGAGCTGTGGGATAAGTTGCACATGTGAGAGCTGCTGTGCAGTCTAACACTGTGTGCTGGACCTGCTGTTCCCTGGGTAATGCTGCAGGTGACTTTGGTGAGCAGAGGTTGCGGTGGCCCCTGACATATTCTGAATTCTTAAAGCTCCTGGCTTTAAGCATTCAGTCCTGGGATTACTGGGCTGCTCTCAGACGTCCTGGAGGCCCAGCTGAGGAATAGGAGGACAGCAGCTTTTTATATCAGTGCCTGGCTAGTTTAGCTTTCCTGTCCTGTTGAGCTACTGAGATCAGGCCAGGTAGCTTCAGCCTAGGATTGTCGTGAGCTGCAGGCAAGTGGATGTTTTCACCACTGTACTGCTTGATTGAAATTGAGTTGCCTCATCTAAGCAGGCAGAACCCAGCTCTGTCCCTTACCACGTCAGCACGGGCCAGCCTCTCCAGACACTGCTCACACTTCCTCTCCAGCTCCTCCTTATTGGCTTTGCAGGCCTCGTACTTGGCTTGGAGCGCGGCAATGCCATCTTCAACCTCCTTCAGGCGTTGTTTAGCTTCGTCAAGGATCAGCTGAGTGGCACGCAGGTCTTCCTCTGCCTCCCGCAAGGCTTTCTGGGGAGATGCACAAAAAAGCAATGGGTATGTTTGGTATGTGGTCAGGCTGTTCTCTCAAAAGCCAGAGATCTTGGAACAAGAGTTGGTTTTCCATAAAAGTGGTTGCTGATAAGTGCTAGCTGCTGAAATCTCAGTATCTCAGTCAATCCAATCCCTGGATGAAAAGGCACTATGTCCTGACCTGCAAAAGGTGGTGATTCTCAGCATCTCCTGCAGAAGGGAGCTGCTACTTTGTCTTCCCAAATACAAAAGCAACTGGGTTACAGAGTCTCTTACCCGTTTGGGCTCCACGACCTTGGCCACAAAGTGGTACTTGTGCATGGCACGCACCCACTGGCAGATGGAGGTACAGGCCTTGGACACCTTGGCAATGGCAGCTGGCTGAAACTCCTCATTGTCAATGTAGGGCTGAATGGCCTTGATCACACTGTCTGGAATATTGTCCTGCAAAGAATGGTGGGAGAGAAAGAGACTTTCCTCGGTCAGATCTCTAGCATGCACTGATCTCCTAAGGGCTTCCCCCAGAGGCAGCAGCACCCCAGGACCTGACAGAATGGTCAAGGCATCACACTGGGGCAAGAGGAATCAAATGGCTGCATGTTGAGGTCTGGGAGCTACAACTGCAGGATCGGGTAAATCCCTTCCCATACCACTTCAGTCTAGCTCCTCCACACAAAAGAGCAGGGGGACAGAACGTGAAGACTTGTGTGTCTGTGTCCCATTGCCCAAGGCAATGAAATGCACCCAACTCACATTAGGACCAAATTCACCCTCATCCTTGGGGTTGCTGAAGGGTGTTGCACACAAGGAGGTCAATTTGTTACTGCTGTGAGAAGGATGTCTAAGAGGCAATACCTGATCCCAGCCACAGCTTCCTTCTGCCACTGCTTACCTTATCATAATCATACAGGCTGTTCAGGAACTGCACTGGGTCCTGGAGAAGGGCCCTGCCTGGCTCCCAGTAATCATCCACCTTTGTGCCCATCTTTTCTCCTGCCACCTTTCTGGGCTTTTTTCCATGCATGATGCAAACAGCTTCAATCACAATCTTCACACCAGGGGGAGGCCGCTGCAGGGCTCGTACCTGCAAAACCCAAATGGAAACAGTGGGTTAACCTGATTCTCTGGGAGATGGGATGCTCATCTCTCCCTCAGCTGGAGCAGAGGCAGGACACTTAGAGGATGCAATAGCAAAGGAGCTAAGTCTGTATGGCCCTAGGGAGAGGGCTGTATGGAAATGGGGCACAGGCAGGCTTTCTCCCTTGTTCTATGGGCTCTCATTTGTCTTGTACCGCACCACAGCAATGAGCTGGTCCTCACCACTTGTGGAGGGACTGCTTGAGTCTCCTCTCAAGCAGACGCCACTTAGAAGTGCTGCTGCAGCACTCTTGAGATGACTGTGGATGTCAGGACCCCTGAGGATGACTCCTGCTTTTTCCCTTCTAGTGCTGACCATCCTTGTCATGTTCAGCTGGAGATATTCCCAGGCCTTCCCACTGGACACCATCAACAGAGCAGCAGACTTTATGGCAACGCTGAGGCTGATCTACCCCTATGCAGACACCCTCTGCGAGAAGGACTTTGCGTGGCTCTTTGACTGCCCCGAGACAAAGCAATTCCTTGAATGGTTCTGCAGCATGGTGGGTGAGGAGAACGTGCTGAGCCCAGCTGAGGTGGAGGCTTATGAGGCCCTGCTGGCTGCAGGCAAACCCATCTTGGAAGGTGATGCCCTGGAGGAGGCCCTGCAGGTGTGCTGCCAGGGCCCGCAGCTCCCGGGCTCGGTAGGGGATGAGGGGCCCTCTCAAGAGGCCCTGCAGCAGGAGCTTCTGGAGCTCAAGCACCATCGTGACTGCCAGCTCTGGAGGTACAGGAAGCTGTTGGATTGGACAAACAAGCTGCAGCAGGAGCAGAAGTATTTGGAGGAGGAGGAGAAAGTGATGAAGCATGAGTTGAGTATGGCTCATATGGACCTGAAAACGAAGATCTTCAAAACCACAGCTGTCTTGAGCCAGGTCAGTAAGGCTGCAAAGCAGGTGTCAGAGTGTCACCGGGACAAGGGGATGGGCCAGCTGCCAACACTTCTGTGCCAGATGGATCTTGCTCCTTACCTGGAGCAAGAACAACAGGCCACTGATGCATTCGAGAGCTTCATCCAGCAGTTCCTACCAGAGATTGTTCAGGCTCCAGATGTTTGGGAAGCAAGTGCACAGGGAGACGGCAGCCTGAAGGAAAGGCTGGAGGCTGAGACACAAATGGATTCATACTGTGAAATACCAGAAGAAAGAAGAGGAGCTCCTTATCATGAATGTAAAAAGACACCATGGGCAGTGGCACCAGACAGATGGGGAATCTCGGTCCAAGGCTCAAAGGCAGAGGTCCTAGCGGAGGGAGGGAATGAGAGAGACGTGTTGAGCATGGAGAGTGAGGAGAGAGATGGCAGCCAGGAAGCCACAGAGAGACGAGACACCAAGAAAACATCAACGCCAAAAAATCTTGGGACTGATGAGGATGCGCTGTGGGAGGACCAAAACAGCTTTTGGAAGGAGCTGGGCCAAATAGAGACAGCATATATCTGTGCCCGGAGGGAGGTTATAGTCACAGAAGCACAAGTGGAAGGCACCCGTACTGCGCTGGAGTGGGCCCAGAAGACTCTGGAAGCTCTTGAGGATAACCAGGTAGGGCCAGTGTCCCCATTCCTCCATCATCCCATGTGGCAGAGTCTGCCTGTGGCACAGGCTGTCCCTCCTGCTGGCCACTGGAGCACAGCTGACAAGTTGGGAGGGGGTGGCAGAGCCAGCAGCACAGTGTCAGCAGTGTGTTTGTGTCCCCCTGCACAGCAGGCTGTCGAGGCTGAGTTCCAGAGCCAGGCTGCCATGCTCCAGACGCAGCTTCCTGCCCTGCATTTCAGCATCACCCAGGCTCTGACACACCAGCTGCCGTCCCTGCTGAAGGCAGAGGCCCAGCGCTTCCTCCTGCCCATCCTGCACAAGCACTGCAGCCTGGAACTTGCCCGCCTCCAGAACACTGCCAGGAGGCAGGAGGAGGCGGATGCGTGGCTGTTGAGGCAGCACAGCCGCCTGGATCTGCTGGAGCTCCAGCTGAAACGGGAGAGAAAGGAGCTGGAACAGAAGGTTGCTTGGCTGGAGAAGATTGAAACCGTCACAAGGGAATCCCAGACCAGGCTGCAGGAGCAGCAGAACTACTTCAGAGATGCCAGGCCCTCCCAGAAGGGTCACCCACACAAATGGATAGACCCCAAAGACCTCACTGCTATACGGTAAGGGCCTGGGGGGGTCTGCGGTTGAAGAACAAATTAGGTGTGGGGACAGTGGTGTGGGAATGGCTGAGACGGGCAGCAGACCCAAGCTACCAGATAGACTAGTGGTGCTGTGCAGAGCCACTGTGACTCCATGGTGGTGTGGAATTCCCCAGATCTGCTTCTTTCTGGCTGGCTTGGATTGATGAACCAAAGTATGGGCTTGGAGAATGGAATGAGTACAGAGAACAGAAGCTTTTTCTAGAATGTTACAGTAGAGAGTGTAGAGGCAAGTCTTCAGCCATGGAGAAAGAGAGCTTGGCCACAAGAAAGCTCAAGCTGCTTAGAGCAAGACCTTTCTCTGACTAGGTGTCCTGCACTGACTGGGTCTTCTCAGTCTTCCCCACACAGTTTTGGAGTAGCTGGTGTCTGCAAAAAGAAATCACATACTGGCTCTTGAGCCAGCCTGCTCCTTTATACAGAGCTCTGTGACATGGGATGCTCACCAGGAGTGGCTGTCTTCTCATTGCTGACACACATCAGCTCACATGCCAGTCTTACAGTGCACAAGAACCTCAGAGCCCTGTTCTTCCTCAGTACTGTGCCGTGCTCACAGCTCTGGCTGTCCCCTCTCACAGGCTCTGGGACATGATGATGGAGAAAGATCAGGAGAAGCAGCCCTTCCGCAGCTATGAGGCCATGGCAGCCAAGTGCTCCCAGCTGGTTCAGGACAAGAAGGCACTGGAAGCCCAGCTGGAAGCTCCAATGCCCCAGGTGTCTGCCCTGGAGTCCTCCATAGAGGTGCTCTATCACCAGCTGTACAACAGCTCCGGCCAGCTGCAGCTCTCCTCGTCGGTAAGGAAGCGCTCCTCCTCCCCTGGGCCTCCCTCTGCCACCCTCCCTGGGTGCTGCCTCTGCCCCAGAGGGAGGGCAGGTTGGCCTGATCCTTGCCTTGTCCCAACACCATCCAGTGAGGGAGTGGCTGGCTATGGGCCAGAGGGGATTCTCACTGCGTCTCACACGTGCTGCTCAGTGTTGAGACTGGGGTGCTTTAGCAAAGGTGTCCTTTAAGCCACGTCTGCTTCTGAGACTTGGGAGGGTTTGGAGCCCAGAGCTGGGTGGGAATTTGTTTCTGGGGGGCTGAGCTGTTCCACAGGTATTAGAAGGATCCCCTTATTTCTCCATTGTTCATGTGAGTTTGGGCTCTGTCCCTTAGGAAATCTCCAAGCTGATGCAGCAATTGATCATCATGCAGGATGACCTCTACGAAAAGCTGACAGTCCTCCTGAGTGACCTGGAGATCAAGCGCAGGTCTCTGGAGAACCCCATGCTGCAGGCTGAGCGCAACCTTTATGTGTATTTTTACTGCAACGAGGATCGGCTGAGAGAGGTGGTGGAGGAGCTGGAGAGGCAGGCATCAGCTTCCTCCAAGGGACTCCTGAGGGAGCTGCCCTATGGAAAGGAGTAGGTCAAAGGGATCCTTGATCCTTGCTCCCTGCTGTAGGGGTGGTGTCCTCTTTCAGTTGGGCTGGGTCCTTAATTCTGGACCAGCAGAGAAACTCTGGTGGTCGCTGTTCCAGTGACAGGTTACTTGGGTCATGGCCTGGCAGCTGGATTTAAAAGAAACTAGGAGCTTAATCCTTGAATACAGAGTTTCTGGGGGATGGCTTAGATGATGTATAAGAAATTGATGCATCCTGTGGCATTGGAAGCCTTGGATAGACAAGACACTTCTCATGCCAGCTCCACAAGAGGATAGGTGCTAGGGGGCAAGTGGACCAACACTGTCAGTGCCTTTCCTTGCTTTCTGAGGAAAGGGGTTTTGTGTGTTTTTGGGAGAATAAAAAGGTCTGTTACTCACAACTGCAGAGCAATAAGCCTGTCCCTGTGTGGTGAAATCTGTACTTATTGAATATGCTGTCTTGGCTATGGGCTATGCTTGCAGGCTCAGAATCACCCTTTTTCTCTCACTAGCCTATTTTGAGTCAATCTTTCTTGAATTCAGTCTGCTGCCTCTTCTCTGCCTGTGGTGGATCCCTTGTCAAAGAGACTACAGGTTCAGGGTGCTGCCAGCTCTGTCCCTGTGCTGCACAGTCAGTCCTTGGGGTTGTTGGGATACCTGCTGCCTACCCCCATGGACAGGCACGAGGGGTGAGCCCTCCTGCACAGCCTGTCCAGGACATGCTGCAAACTCCCAGGGACCGCTTAGTGCCTTTCTGCCCTTCAGTTTGCACCTGAAGGAGTGAAGTCGAGAAGCTGCATGGGCAGCTGCCCAGAGTGAGCCCAGGGGGATGAGGATGAAAAGGCTGGGGATGTTGCAAGCCTATTGAAAGGGAAATGTTGTTCTTGACCAGACCCAGCTCTGCCACCCTCTCCCTTGACACAGTTACCTCTGTAACATCATTTCTGTTGAGGTTCTTCAGGCTGGCAAGAGCAGCATCCAGGGCTGGAAGGGCTTCAGCCAAGTCCTTCTGAGCATCATCTGCAATGGCTTGGGCTGTCTGAGCTTTCTCATTGGCCTTTGCCTCCTCAGCCTGCACAGCACTTCTTGTCTCCTCAGCCACAGCTGTGTCCACCTACAACACCACAGACAGCCTCAGAAGCATGCTGGAGGCAGAACTTGGCTTGGCACTGCTAGGAAAGGATCACAGCTGTCCTGGCAGCTTGTGTGTCTTCTTCCAGCAGCTCTCAGGGACCAACTGCTGCAGGGGATGCCCTTCCTGCACCATGCTAAGGGAAAGTTTTTGTCAACCCATATAAACCATCCACAAGCTCCAGCTCTGGCTGTGCCTTGAATGATGTTAGTCTAGCAGTAGTTGGCTGCTCTACCCATTTTCCTGTTGGCACAAGTAGAGGATGCATAGGGCTGCAAATTTGTAGTGAGATGGAGGAATAGGAAGATATGCTTAGGGGTTTGTTTCTAAAAGTGCCACTTCTGCATACCCCAAGGGTTCAAACACTACCAGGAGACATAAAGGAAATGTGGAATGTAGCCAAATCCTGATCTGCTCTGTGGGAATGTAGGTGATTGCAGACTCCTTTCCCTCTGCATGCAGAGCTGTATTATGTTAGTGCCCCTGTTCACTCTGTCCCAATGTGACCATCCCACAGGAGGAGACAGGCAGGGAGGAACACGAGGAGAGAAGGCAGGGACAGCCAACACAGAACAGTTCCCTCTTCTGCAGTGGCATGAGTGACTGTGTGATGATCCCTGAGGTTTGTGGGGGCAGGCTGCATCTGGATCAGCTCCCTGGGGCTGGGATGTGGAGGAATGATCCTGTTCAACAACAAATCTGGCTTATTGCTGCTGAGGCCACCTGAGGATTGTGTTAGTGTTGCTAGACTGTGCTTGCAAGGGCTTGGGAGCTGGGCTGACTGACTCTGGGGTGGTGGTTTCAGACAGGAGCATGGGAGCCATTGCTCCTGCAACAACTGTTGCTCACTAGCAGTAGAGCAGGACCCCAGCATGAAGCAGTTTTTGCTGTCACTGCAGCTCTGCACAAAAATCTGCCATGCCAATCCGAGGCGTTTTTACCTCCGATCAAGCAGGATTTTGCACAATCCCTGCCAGGCCCCTCCAGCCTCTGTCCAGGCCAGTCTGAGCAGTCAGAGTGTAGGGCTGCCCAGTAGCGGTACCTTTATCTGCTCGATGGTTGCCTCGGTGTCCTTGGCTGCCTGCGCCAGGAGAGGGCGGGAGGACTCCAGCTCCTCCTGCATCTTCGCTACATCCTCTGCTGTTCGCAGGAGCTGTGGGAGCAAAGCAGAGTTAAGAGCAGGGGCAGCAGTCAAGGAAAGCCCTAGGAATGGGATGTGCTGCTCTGCAGGGTGCTCCCTGCCAAGCGCTGGCCTGTGCAAAGGTCTTGCCCTGGTTCCTGCTGAAGCAACAATCTGACACTGTGGTGTGTTTATAAACAGTAGTGCTTAATGTTCCCTGCACAGGTTAGGCATTACTTCATGAGCTCGTGGCAATGAGGCAGCAGAACAATGCTTCTGTTAGAGGGCTTTCAATTACAAGGTTAGTAAGGAACATCCTGAGAGCTGAGCTACACAGTCTGTAGTCCCTAAAGGCTCTTTTAGAGCTGTTACAGACTCAGACCTTCAGAAAGACAGGCCCTGGCAGAAGGCATAGCTCTCACTTGCTTTAGCCTGAGGTTTTTCCTGTTACACAGAACATGTGTAGGACATCTCACTACATCGCTGCAGCTATAAATACACTGCCCAGAGTGTGTAAGGGGTGGTCCTAAAACTTGGGGAACAAGGACAAACCTTGTCTAGGCCACTCTGCATCCTGTTCTTGGCTGTCTTCAGTTCCTGTTGCTTCTTTCCAATGAGAGAACTGAAGATGCTGAGGAACTCCAGGTAGCTTTTGGGAGTGATATAATTGTGTCTGCCCAGTTCTGCTAGGAACAACTGGCACTTCTTTGCCACGCTCTGGTGGATTGCTACACATACTTGAATCTACAAGGAGAAAGGAAAGAAACAAGCTTATTCAGTACTCAATATGTAAAAGGCAAATCTGTGTGATGCCCAGAGAGAGCAAAAGGGACTTATGAAGAACCAAACAATACAGTCACAGCAGAGCTTATGTGTGTGTGGGGCTTTAATGCCACAGAGCGGTGACAAATGGCCAAGCCTGTTTCAAGGCATACAAAAGCTATGCAGCTCGCATTTAAATGAGCCTGCCATTGAACATTTCTGCTGCAGGGTGGGACACTTCTGAAGGTGTGTCCTGCATGTAGTGTCTTGATGTATCCAGGGACACACAGGAGCAGAGTACTCTCGAGTGGGGCACGTACCATCCCGCCAATATCTTCATTGCCGCTACCAAGAAGTGGGAGTTCACTCAGGAAGGAGGAGGCAACGCTCTGCAGGGCTTCAGCAGGCCACTCATTGAACCAGTCGATGGTACAGCAGTTCACAAGGGAGGGGAACTGCCTCAAGCGTGCGCGGAACACTTCTCCGATTGGGCTGAGGGCAAGGCGTGCAAAGAATGTTACAGCTGGCTCTAAATACAAGGGCAAAATCTCTTTCCCTCTACACAACCACCCTCAAGCCTTGCAGAGCAAGAGACACAGGAATACACCCAGGGAAGGAGGGAAAAGGGGAATGAAAGTTCAGGCAGGTGCATGTCTGAGCACATTCCTTGGCTGGGGATATTCTGGAACTATTAAGATGGTAGTAGGGTGATGTTTTATGGGTCCCTCTCTAGGGACAACACTTAAGGGATAAGCACTAAATGTGCAGTGAAGTTTATTTCAAGCAGGTGCGTGCAGAGATGACATCACCAAGCCATAATCATGGCCCTGATTTTTCTGCTTGTTCTTGCACTGAAAATGCCCTGTACCTTTTGGTATGCTTCCTGCAAGGGAGCAAGCTGGTTATGAACCATGCATTAGATTCATGAGCAAACATTGTGCAACTGAGCCCCAAATTCAGGCACGATATGTCTGTAACAAGTGGCTCAATGGTGCAGAGAGGAGGAGGAACCTTGTGTTTCATCGGAATCACACATAATCAAACTCTTGAAAAATTCAAACTTGATGTTGATACCAGTAAAGTGTAAAAAAACCCAAACAAACAAAGCGCATCTAGTCTTAGGGGAAGGTGTTATGCAAACCATACTCCTATTCTTCCTCCCTCTCCAAAGTCTAGGGCTTGGAAATAAATATCCCATTACACAGTGATGAAAAGCAAGGGGGAAGGAGGGAGTAATTAGCATTAAAAGCATGGAGTTGAAGGCATGAAGCGTACCTCATGCACAGGACGATGTGGATATTGCTGCGAACCCGGGCTGTAAATGCAGCCATCAAATTGGCCTTGGTGGGCTGCTGCCCCAGGTCTCGAACAACAGGCTTCATAGCTGTCAGGATCTGGTCTTGGTCCTCAGGATTGTAAATGTTGGGAATGTCACCAGAGTTGAGCAAGTTGTTGATATCTTCAAGGAAGGACTCACTTTTAATCTAAGTAGATGATAAACAAAAGCAGCTTCTTAAGTCAGAAGACACTCATGTCTCACATGCCATGGAGATAATTTCTGCATAAATACAGCCCTCAGCCTCAGTTATAAGAACAATTTTTGTGATCATTTGGCTCCAGAAAGGCACACAGTGATTCTTGTCCAGCACTTCCAATTAATCAGCCATTTCAGGGGTAGGAGGGTGTGTTTGAGAACAAACACCCTTCTGCCCATTCCCTGTCTCCTTACAGACTAACTGAGCTCAGGCTCTTGCTCCCTGCTTCTGCAGTCAGACCACACACACCTGGGTGCTCCAGGTCTTTGTTCCTCCAGCACAGAACACTTCATTATTAAACTAAAGCTTATCAATGTGGGAGACAGAGTAATTGTAGGGATGTGTCACAGTCTGTGGGACGATCTCCCTCCAGCACTACACTCACCCCTCCACTTTTGCTACATCAGAAATACACAGCATCCATCTCCTTGACTAAATGCACCCTCCTGGGCCCCTTTGCTCCCACATATGCTTCTCACTGCAGGGAAAAGGCTGCAAGAACAAGTAGCATTTGACTGATGCTCATCTCACTGCTTAGGGCTCTGCCACAAGGGAATGGTTCCTATGATAATGAAGGCAGTAAAGAAGCCTATGGGGAACATAACTGTGATTCCAGAAGTGGAAATTGGCCTACTCATTAGCAAGTTACAGTTTACAGTTACAGCCAGCATTATCCTGTGGAACCAGCAGGCGTAAGGTCATAAATCTACTCTCTTTTTGAAAAGGAAAATAATAATTTTACTTAGGACTTCTAATATCAGTAGCCAGTAGTGTTTCGTTTCAGTCAGCTAAAATCTATATACCCACCAAACCCTTGGATGAAGCTGAAAGAAGCTTCCTTGAGCAAGAGAAGAATCCACCCACTCTCACACAGCTCTACAGACCCTCTAGCAATAAATGCACCACCTCTAGTTTTCCTGGGGCTCTTTTATAAGATGATGAATACAGGCTACTGAAGAAATACAAGTTGTGTCTGGTTTGTGTCAAGTTCCTTAATACGCTGTAGGGGAATTTATTGAGCTGAGAGATGTGTTTCTGACTCCTTTTGAGATGGAATCCACTATGCTAATACTCCTGTACCTGTGTGTCTACAAATAGGAAGGTCTTGGGTAGACTTTGAAGGCCTGCCTTCATCATGACCTTCCTCACATCTTCTCGCCATTCAGCCATGCCATAATTTTTGGACAGTTCAATCTGGAAACATTCATTTTCTGCCCTAAAGGAAAAAGAAGCCTGTGGAGTTACGTCAAATTAGAACATTCTCTTCTGTCAATACCCAGTACGTCTTGTGGACTCAGGGTGAAAGGAGCAAGTTGTTTTCCTGCAGTGAGTCCTGAGCACACGCTTGTCCTTGTGCACCAAGGACAGCCACCAACCCAGGAGCATGTTTTACACAAAGCAAAGATACCTGAGCTAGCTATAAACCCTGTGCAGATGTGCATGTTAACTGAGTCGAGCTCTTAACTAATTTGAGGAGTCAGCAGCCAAAAAACATGTAATTGGCAGTGGGAAGGGCAGAAAAAGAGATTCTCTGAAGGCAGCCCCAATGGAGCTGCTAAAACGGTTGAGCCGGGGGATTGCCCGCCCTGCCCGGGTGGCCAGCCTGGGTGGCGGACAAAGCCCCCGGTGCCGTTTTAGAATCGTCTGGATAGCGTGGGGTTCCGATCTCCGGTCCTAAGGATAGGCTCCGATCTTGCAGGGTCCGGCAAGCGTCCTAGCCATGGACTATCTGGCAAGCTCAGCCTGATTCTTATCAGGCGGTTCAGCTCTTTTAGTGATTTCAGCTCTCAGTGATGTTCAGCTTGCTGTTTGCCAGATAGTCGCTTGCTAGCCCAAGGGAAAAGAGACGAGAAGAGCCGAGCGGCGCAATTCCACGAAGTCTTTATTGGGGGTTCCGTGAAGGGGTCCAGGAACGGCGTCTTCTCCCGAAGTGGGCAGAAGTAGGGGTTTTTATAGGATTAGGTAGGATTGGGATAACTAGCCAATAGTCTGAGGTCTTGGTGTTTTGACCTATAGTCGTAGGACATCTGGAATGTAGCCAATAATGTTACAGGGAGATAATACAGGGTCTTAGGAAGTAGGGTAAGTACATGACTAAGCATTTTCTCTCCACGGGGGCCTTGCTAGGGGCTCAAAGATAGCAACAACTGCTCCCCATTACATGCACAGGTGGGAGTGCACTACTTACATGTGAGATGCCAGTCTGGTGAGAGACTGCCTCCCACTTCCCCCAACACCCAGGAGAAGAGCATTCCCTGGAGCCTGCCGCAGAATCCGGCTGATCCGGCAGATGTGCTGTATTGCATCCATGAAAAGCACAAGCTTCAGTTCTGGGGTGTTGTTTTGATTGTACTCCTCCAGGTAGTCCTCAATCACAAGCTTCAGCTGTGGGTAGAAACACTCAGTTGTGGCTACCAGATAAAAGCCAACTGTGTGTGTGGGGGGGTATTGTCTGCTGGCACAGCCAGGAGCAGGGGAGGGCAGAGCCTGGAAGCAGCTCTCCTCTGGGCTCCTATAAGGAACTGCCATTGGATGGGCTGAATTTAGTTAGTGGTGGTGGCAGCAGCTGCTCAATGGTGACCTTAAACTAACTCAGGCAAGTTCCTGCAGTCTCCTGTTCCCAGCTGTGCTGTTTGCCTCGAGAAACAGCAGGGTGTAGTTCAAAATAAAAGAGCTTATGGCTGCCTGATCCATACTACTCCAGGGCCTCCCTCTGGGTTAGCTTCCTTGTTCTATAGCTGACCAATGCATGCTGCTGAATCCTGTGGTTAGGATTCTGTCTGGAAAGCACAGGTGCTGGGGAAGAAAACAACCCTGGCTGTAGATGGGTAGAGGAGCACACTCCTCTCCCAGTTCAGCCATCACATGGAATAGCTGCAGGAGCAGTTTCTCTTGCCCTTCCCAGGGCTCTTTTCAACAGCACCCTCAGGCCTCAGGAAGGAGATGAAGCATGAAGACATCTGGGATTTGATTCTACCCCCTCAGCAATCTCACAGTGAAGCTGGGAAAGCAACACCGGTTGGAATTCATACAGTGCTGAGATCCCTGCCTAGATGGCAAAGTCCTGCGTGTATCAGTGGGGACTGTGCAGCTGTCTCTGTGTCTGGCTGTCTCAGCTGTGCTCACCACGGTGGGGACAGGCCTACCTACTTTGCAAAAGGGATTGGAAAGCTCAGTTAATTACCAGCCCTTGTCACACAGCTATCACAAGAGGAGAGACAACAGAATAATCATCTGTTTCTGATAATGAGTGCAAAACTCACCACTCATTGCCTTTGCTTAATTACCACTACCCAAGTACTCCCAGTATCTTCTCCAAGAGGGAGTCTGGCAGTAACATTAATTACTTGTAAAGGTCAATTGTGAAGTCTTTAATGGCAAAAGTAGTATTGTTTGGGGGTAATGTGCCATTTCTTTCCAGCAAATTTCACTTTTCAGTCCCAAGTGTGGCTCATTCGGGATATTTGGCATAGCAGGCTGCCTCCAGGGTTGCAATGCAGAGACAGCTTGTTCCACCTCAACTGCCCATCACAACAAATACAGCCACTATTCATATGTGTGGTAGGATTTCACAGGAGACTCCTGGGACAGTTTGTTGTTTCAGACACCTCTAATTAAAGCACCACTATTGTTACCGTTACTGTTTTCCTTTGTAGAAGACGGGGAAGATGTGAATGTAGTTCACAACATGATTCCCAGGGTCCTTACCTTATCCTGGCTGTCGATTGCTTGGTATACTTTGACATTGGCACCTGGGTCCATGAAGTCTCCAAACAGAACTGGCTGGGTAGGAATGACTTCCTCAAAAGTGGTGCCAAACCCCTCCATCTTCTTCGTCATTAGGTTGTCAAACCAGGTGCGGTCCTCCTCACTGACCAAGCGATCACGGAACACCCGGCAGCTCTCATGGTACCACAGTCTCAGCAGGTGCTCTTTGTTCTGGTAGGAAATCCCAGCAAAAGAGCCCCGGTGAGAGAAGCAGAGAAGTGTTATGAGCATTGCTGTCAGGAAAGCTGGTTCCTGCCCAGCATGTGGCCAGCTCCACTCCTGTTACAAGGCAACTGGAGCGGAGAAAGAACTGGGCGGAGCAAGCTGCTTTCCCTTCTCCTCTAAAAACAACTCTTGTCAAAACAGCTGCTTTGCAGAGAGCTCATTACAGCATCAGTTTATCCCCCTCTATTTGTCCATATGTTGGGCTTCCTTTGAGAGATTTAAATTTTACGTTCTTATCTAAATTTTGTTCTTATCTTTCTCCAGTCTAATTTTTAGTTTTCTTGTGTGTTTTTTGAAAGATCCTTTTATTTGGCTGATAGCACAGAACCTATAGTACTTAGGGTCCTAAGTGATAATTCAGTCTCTACTGGCCAGGCTGGAGCCAGAGCCTCAGGAGAGCCGAAGGGGCAGAAGCAGGTAATAGGACAACACCTCTGCCCCTCCCTGGTCCCTGTCTGATCCCTCATGGCTCCATCCCACCCTGAACGGGTGGGCTGTGTCCTATTACTGCTTCCATGCCAAGGAAGGACTGTGCTGAGGGGAGGACTCACCTCGACCTTGCCAGGCTCAGCCATGAGCATGCCCTGGAACACCTTTGAGAGGTCTCTCAGGTTGAAGGTATAATGTGACTTTGCTGGTGTGGGCAGCAGCTGGGATGTGATGGTCATGTACACAGAGATTGTGGCATCGACTAAGGGCTCGTTCAACTCCTTCACTGCATCTGCTCCCGCTGCAGAGACAGAAGTAGTAGGAGAGGATGTCAAGATGATAACTCTGGGCTGAGAAGGTTCCTTGCAGTACAGGAAGGTGGCACTGAGCGGCAGACGGCTGGCTAGGACTTGGACAGGAACACTGTTTTCTGCAGAGACACTGAGGGACCTGACCAAGCACCTGCTCACTGCAGCAGACAGCTGCCAATGTGTTTATCAACTAATGGGAACCAGATTTGGGGGTGGAAGAATGCTTTACAGTGATTCTGTGGTGTGAAGACTTCATATCCCCCAGGGACAGAGGAGGCACTGCCAGACAGGTAATTGATGCCTACCTGAAATATTCCAGACAGGTTTTCCTTCTCCCTCCTTGCACTCCTGCAGTGAAATCTCAGCTACTTTCAAGCTAGAAGGTGTGAGTGCCCTCTTAGCTAAACCCCCTGCAATTCATTATGCACAGCAAATGCAAAGCCACTGAAGAATAATTTCTTATGCAATAGTCTGGCAAGATTTAAACACAGCTGCCAGTTTTACAGCATAATTATGTTTTTTCTTCCAATGAAGTTTATTACAAACACTTCTGGAGCATAGAGCCCTGTGACACCCCAGCATTTTGCACTTTTTTGCATTATTTCAAAAATCCTTTAATTTCTTTCTAAATCCCAGCTAGATGCTTCAATGTGCCCCTGAGATCACAGTCAGGTACTGGTGCTTCTTAATATTGCAAGCACTCAGAAAGCTCTGCTTTGCTTCTCCCATAGCTGACTATTCTCACCCCTTTCTACTGGCAGATTTGCAGATGAAGGCATATTTGCAAAGATGATCCTAAATTCCCACCCTGTCAAGAATAAGAGGACTAATTTCACTCCAAATGAACCCTTTTTTCATGGTGGCTGTAGCACCATGCTCAGATCCACCCTGCTCAGCTGTCCACAGGCTGCAGCAGATGGAGAGTAACAGAAGGCTCTGCTTCCACAGAAGGCTGTTGTCTGGGCAAGTGTCTGTCTGCTGAAAGCACAGGTAAGCTGTGCCATGCTGTGCTCACCAGCTTGTTCTGTTCACAGTCTCTCTCATCTTTCTGCTCTTACTTACGCACTGGATTTCTGTAACTTTTTTCTCCTAGGTATCCATCTAGAAAAAGACAAAAAATCTAGCTTTATGTGCTGAGATTAAGAATATCTGCATCACCCACCACAAACAACATCCTCTTTGAAAGGTTCAGGTTATAGGATAACATATTACAACTGTGAAAGCCAAAGCTAAAGTTTGCTGATTTGCACCAGCAAAGAGTTTGGCCCTAAGACTAGCATATGAGCTCTCTGTTCGCTAAGCCTCATAAAATGCTTTCCCTAAAGCATCTTCAAATGACCACTGCAAGTTCCAGCTTTCAACACTTTGATCAGATCATCAATATAAATTGCTCCCCTTCCAAACTCCATTGTCATCAAGCTGACTTTCAATATGAGGAGAAGGTGGAAGTTTTCTGCAGGACTTACCCATCCAGCTGCCAAGGATGGTGGAAAAGATCTTCTTCTTGCTGCTGTCATCCATCTCAGTGAAGGAGAGGTAGTTGAAATGGCGTGTGAGGCGTGGAGTGACAGGATTCCTTCCCCCTCCAGGAGGTCCCATGGCACAGACAAAATTAATATCTACCAGCTTCTTAAAAGTACCTTTGAGAGTGCAAAATCAGGAATGAGTGCTGAGTTGTAGCTAAAACCCCTCGCCACAAACCTCCATGGCAGGTACACAGATCTAACAGGCCAACTTTTGCTAAGAGCTCTGGGCACAGGATCTGGCTCATACCGATCTGTTTCCGGTCGTACCAGCCCTGGTGGTCCATCCACTGCCTCAGCAGCTCGATGGGTGGCTGAGCTCCATATTGCTCCAGCATGGGCATGTTCAAGTCGTCGATAAAAAATATGAAGTACCGACCAACTGGAGGCCCGAACACTCCCTTCCGCCTGTGAGGACAGAACCCTTGTCAGGACACAGGACAACTACTGCAAAGGCACTTCTAACTTATCCAAAAGCATGTTTTTATTCCTCTGGATGATTCCTAAGTCAACAGTTTCAGCTATTTTTACACTTGATACACTCCTTTCTAAGGGCCTTTGCATGGGAAAGATCTGGAGCAATGTTCAAAGCACTGGCTTCCCTCCAAGGGAAATTTTGTCTACTTATGTACAATGCCAAGGAGTAAATGGGTGCAAATAAAAGCAAAGCTTGAGCCCATGAATCTGTTGGAAACTTCAAACCAGTGTCTGACCAGGGAGGTGAAATGGAAGCTGTTTACTGTGGGGAATGGCATTGCAGGTGGGCAGCCAAATTTTCCCCCTTCATCACTTTCTGTAAAGATCCCACACCAGGGTTTGCAAACACCTGTGCTGTGAAATGTAGTATTTCTGGAATGACTAGAATTGGAGCAACTTTTACCAACCCTCACTAATCCTTCTCACTTTCTTGCTATTATAACAAGCTATTATTGGCTCTCACAATCCCAGCTCAGATGTGCTCTGTGTCCTACATGGTATCCACAGCTGTACGTGCTCAGGGCCCCTTCAGGTCTTGGAATGAAACTGAATAGCCAAATTGATAGAAACACTGAGTTCAGGGATACTGCCTTTGCACACACAGAAAATAATCTTGCCTCTTATCCAGTTTGCTGTCGATGAGATCCTGGGTTTGGTTAGCAGAGGTGCGTGCTGAAAACATCAGGAAGTGGGTGATGTATTTGTTAGGCAAGTTCTTCAAAAGCTTGTCTGCAATTGTGAGAGTCTTCCCTGTGCCAGTGGGACCAATGCAAAGAACCTAGAAGCACAGTCAGCAATGTAGCACAATCACAGGCAAGCAGCCTGTGTTTCCCAGCACTCTGACATTTGCTGGGGGAAATGCAGGCCACTGCTCTTTTAGGCATTTGAAGGTTGGGAGAGGACTGTTGGGCTTGCTTTTTAATAAGGCCAGCTGCCCAGAACCAAAACCTCTTAGTGTGGATGCAATCCAATCAGAGAAGTATGAAATGGAACTGTAGGAAACAGGTAAAGAGGGATGGTGATGGGCTATCTAGCAATTGCTGCATTTTGATTGAACAACTTAGTGGTTCAATCAGGTTGTTCAATCAAGTTGTTGATATTCCTTTGGGGTGCTGGCATGGTGCCTGGGGACTGAATGGATAACTCTTAGTGCTTAAGCACAGATTTTTAGCAGAGAAATACAAATCCATGGCAGTGGGAAATAACCTCAAAGTATTAGGTAGCTGTTAAGTACTGACTGCGCTGGGAAAGGAAGAGGTTGAATCAAAAATTCAAAGACAAGTCTGGGCTCGTACCGGCTTATAGTTGGTGAGTAACAGCTCCAGCAGATAGGCCATTCGGACTGTGTTCATTGTGGGCACAATAACATCACAGAAGTTGGTGTCTGGAACCATGGTGAACTTTGCTGTAGCATCCAGCCACACCTCCCAGTGCACCTGAAAGATTGGAGTCTGCTTAGAGGGGAGGGCATCTATCCCTTCTAAGAAAAGGAAAACTATTTCTGCTGTTTTCCCTGTCACTACTCCCTGTGCAATAGCTCAGATTCTGATGAGAAATTCAGGTTTCCAGCCCCTCTGTTGAGTCTTGCCACCCTTACCTTTCTGTATGGAAATGCTAAGAGTGTTTGACTCTTACTTTTGGGAGGGACAGAGCCTGGAGAGTTAGAGATCATTGCCCCAGCGGCAACACAGCTGCCCTCCCATCTGAGAATTGGAATAAAAGCAGGATGGAGCACTTGTGATATCTGCAAGAATAGGAATTCTGCCCATGCCAAAGGGGGCTTTTATCTAAGCTCCTGTCTTCCTGTTCTGTGCCATCACCCACATGGCACTTAGAGGCACATGAGGTTTTCTGCTTGTACAAGATACAGATCTCTTGTGCTAGACTGAAGCTGCAGATGAGGCTCCCAGAGGCCACTATACAAATGAGACAGAGCTTCTGCCAGGGCTGTGCTGCAGAATACAGGAGAAAAGCAACATTCCTGACCACCCCATGTGGCCTTCCCACAGAGACCGCATTGGCACCTTCTGTTAAGCATCTGACACTCATGTAGTGTTCTTTGTCTCCTTTCAGGAAGGGGAAGCATTTTCCCTCCTTTTTTAATTCCTTTTAGACCAGAGTCTGGTGACTGTCAGTCAAGATGACCCTGACATGCCCTACACTGCTGTCTCTTGTGAAAAAGATGGAATATTTATCTGCCTTGCTGCTACTCCAGACTCTGCTGCACGTAGCTCTTTGGCTGTTGTGCACTGCTTTCTAACACAGATAGATCTATCCATCTCATCTTCTCCCTGTCCTCCAGCAGCCACACCTGTGCCACCTCTCACTTTTCTGAGCACTGACAGAGACACTCAGGTCTCAGCTCTTGGCTCAGCTTTGAAACACCTGGTTCAGAACTCCGAAGGCAAGAAACTGCCTTCTTGATTCAATGAAAAGCTTAATTTTGATTTAAATGTTCTTGTTTGCTTCCTATAGGGCTTCCTTCTTTGCTCCTGATGAGAAAATCCTACCAAATCCTGGACGACTGTGTTGCTTCCTGATCCCTCCTCCCAAATTACCCAGCTTGGAATTAAAAATTAAATATTTTACCTCTCTATGGACATCCTCATCCACATCTTCAGTAGTGCTAAGCCCAGCATCATCCAGTTTATAGTCATAAACCAGTCCTTCTTCTGGGAAGCGTAACCTGATCTGTGAGAATAAAGCTGGGGTGAACCTGGCTGCCACTCAGCTGAATTCACAGGAGGATATGCACTACAAGGAAGACTTTACTAATAGGATGCTACCCAGGCCAGGGGGCTCAGGTCTCTCCCAGAACTTCCAGGGGTCCCTTTGAGAGAGTTGCATACCAGATTCCAACAGGTCCAAAGTCTCCAGACATTCAGCTCTGATCCCCGTTCCTCACTACTGATTCCCCTATAATGAGAGAAGATCTGCTTTTCCTTCACTCACCCTTTCCTTTGACATCTTCTTTCTGAGCCATAAGCTAAAGGCCTCACGACTTTGGGAATCTCCAGTAGCTCCCACACTCCAGATCAAGGCAAATATAAACCAGGGTTCAATCAGCTCTCCCATACGAGCAATCTTCTCATGGGGAATCGTCTTAAATCCCTTACAACCAGAGACAAGCAGAAGAAAAATTCTCAGGTATAACTAAGGCACACAAACCCCAGACTCTTCTTAATCTGCTCATAATTCTATCCAACTTCTATGTAGCCAGTCTTTCACAGGCCTTGTTAATATATTATCTGGATTAAAATTTGTTGTTTCATTGGTGTACTTGAGAGACTTCCTTTGCTGAACTAACGTCACTCAACAGGAGATGGGAGAAGAATTTAGTCTTAGGTTTTTAAATTTAAAATTGTCCACCTTCTTCAGTACTAATTCTCAAAGGACCTGCAATCTGAAGCGCATCACTGCTCAGCTCTGATCTCTGCTTTCTGCTCATTCTCCAATTCCCTCTGCTATAAATAAAAGTAAACCTCTGCCCTCCAGCTTGGTAGGCATGGAGCTTATCTTGTGTTTCTTCAGCAGGCAGAGCATAATCCTTCCAGGTTTACCTGTGCTTTGCTGGATGTTGTATGACCTTCTGCCACATAGATGAGCTACAGCATGACCCTTCTGCACCAACATCTTGCTCTCTGGTGACTAACCCTTTCCATGACTCTGTCCTTAAGAGTTACAGACGCAAGTAACAGCAATAGAGGCAGCAAAATCTACCTTAATGGGAATGAAAGGCTGATACAAACATTCCAAGAGCACGAGGAAGCTCATTGTGAGGTTACTGTCTGTAGAAGCAATTATCTCCTTCACAGAGCTTCGTACAAAGTTGATGGCTTCCTGGAAAGATAGGCAGGGACAGCTCAGTGTCACCATCCAGCACAGTTGTCTTTGGTTTTACCTTCTTGTTCACCTCCATCATGTCATGTTTAGCAGGGAGAGCATGACAGAGAATGCTGCCATTTTCAATGGCATCCCAAGAACCACCATTTTTACTGGAGACAAGCAAGACGAACCCCTTGGTTCAGTCTTAACACCAAGAAAGCTCTGGGCATCCCTTCTGGTTCTGTGCAACAGTTATGTGCATCTTGTGCTATCACTACTGTTAAATGATTTGCTCCCTTCAGAGCTTTCCTTTGTAGCTCAAGGTTCTTCATTAAAATAATGGCTTATCAGCAGAGTAGAAATAACAAGACTTGTTTGTACCACCTTCCCCCTGGAGGAACTCTGCTCTAAGCCATGGAACTGCACTAGGGATGGTTTTGTCCAGAAGATAATTTTAAAAATGAAATAAAACCAACTATAATGACCAATAAGACTTAGTCACATCTACATAGATCAGTGAGCAACCTCTTTTAAAGCCACAAAATTCACAGAGAAGTTTCCATGACAGATATTATGCTGGTAGGAAATGTTCCCACAATGGCATTTAAATCCAGGCCTTGAGAAGTCTGGGCTGGTTGATGTTCAAGATGACATGGAAAGGCTAGAACAGAACAGTAGCTCACCTGGAGAAATCTCTTGAAGAGAATTGCCAGCTGCTGTGCGAAGCGCTGCATGACGTCTGGCATATTTTTCAGCCAGCATTGAACGAAGGGCTCCAGCCCCAAAATGCTGGGTTCCAGGTAAACCATGCCACAGCGGGAGACTGTGGCAGGGGAAGCAACAGCCAAATCCTGGACTTCAAACATCATGGTCATGCTCTGGAAATTATAAAAGAAAAGAAAGGATAAGGACCTGCTCAGTTTTGATATGTATTTCAGTGCAGGGAGGAAGATGTACAGACAACAGGCAGCAAAAGTGCGAGGGATGAGTTACCTCTGTCATCTTGATGATTTCCCCAGAGCTGAGGCACAGCTTCTTATTGTCATCAAGTACAGTGTTCATGTTCTCAATCCACAAAGCATCCACTGGCCCATCAAACATGTACCACTTCTTGTTGGAGTCAGCAGCCACGGTTCCCCGACGCATGAGTGTGGAAAAGATCCCGTCTGTCCTGAAAGGTAGGAGGAAGGCAGGCTTTGGCCCACTCTGGTTTTGCTGAAATAAATGGCAAAGTTCCCACCACAAAAGCCAATCTTATCCTGGTTCATGTGTCTCCCTTATCCATGAGCTGCAAAAAGGTTCAGCTCATTCTTTCTTTTACTGAGACACATCTCAGCCTGAGTGACACCACAAAACTATTTCTTTGGGCATCAGGATCTGGAATTCATGTCATTTAACTATAAGATGTCAAGCTTCCCTTTAACAGCTCTGTTCTCGGTGAAGAGGCGTTGCTAGCATCCAGTTCAGGTCACAGGCAGATTATCTGCTCTCTGGAGGTGCCTCTTTTTCTCTTCTTCTCAAGGTTACAAGGATAAATCCAGGCTAAAGAGCATGACCCTCTTTGTAACTGAAATTCCCCATCCTCAGCTGCCTGTGAACCTGGGTGATGCTGGAGCTGGTGACCAGGAGAGCAGACACAAGGAATGCTGGCTGTTGACAGCAACAAGTTAATCTGTACATGGAAACCTGGAGCACAGTTTCCATTCAGACCCTGGACTCGATTCCTGCTATTAAATAATTATTTGTTATTTTTATAGTACTTGTGAATTCCAGGGTATTGTTACTGAGATCAAGGGAAAACAATCTGTTCCAAAGCTCAGCTGATTAAAGCAGATGGATTTGTCTGTAAATATATTTCACACAACTACTGTGTTTTTCTTTTTTTCATGTTGACATGCCCATGTAGAGTCACATCATAAATAAACTGTTGAGCTTAATTGGAGCTCCTATAAAATGTCCTTTAGTAAATACATATCAGATCCTGAGATAGGAAGCTCTGGTCACACCATCAGTAATGTTTACTGGCTTTCACTTTTCCTAGAGGTAGTTAGTTTCATATATGTTTAGTTTCGCTCATTTTACAGAACACAGTCTTTAGCTTTGCCCTGAAACAAGTGCTGGCTGACACGGACAAAGGGAGCTTCACACTGCTTCTCACATCCTAGCTTATGGATGAAGTGAGCTGCAAAGTCAACCTCAGGTCACTTATGGAAACATAAGCAGCAGGACCTGGCTATAAAGAGGGCAAGTGGACTATTGGTTCTTGTTTCCAAACCATGTAAGCAAGCAGGAGCCCTGGCAACAGGAATGAAATGCCTCTTTATGCCTCAAAGTCATTCCTCATCACTCAAGGATACCAGAGTATTTATACAGAACAATTCAAGTGCGCAGTACAGAGGTCACTTTTCTTCAGAAGCAAACCAAGTGTTTTTAAGCTGCTGTATCTTAGGAGCAGGGGCATGTGCTCCAAAGCTATTGAATTATTGTTCTGCAGTTAATGCTGCGAGCTGAGCTACAGGAACTGTCTGGGCATGTGCTGGCAGACGGGCCAAGCACACAATGAGGGATGTCAGCTTAAATCGCCGTGACTGGCTATTGTAGCTTGGTGGGGATAAGGACTTGATCACTTCTGGTTTTATGCCACCACCCCAAACGGTTCTCAGCCTTGAAGAGAAGACACTCAAGACCAGAAAAGTGTTTTCTGTCTGGAAGAAAGGAAAGAAGGTTTTGTACTTTACCATTCATGCGTTAGCAAGTTGAACTCTCCATAAAGCTGGCCCATTGTGATGGATTTGGGATTCAGTACAAAGTAGCTGACTGCTTCGTAATTCCCACCACTGGCTGCAGGCTGACCTTTCAGTGATGTCATTGCAGCTGCCAGGACTTCATAACTCTGCAAAAGCAGGACAGCCAGAGTGTTAACTGCCATGGCTCCAGAACGACAAAGCCATTTGCTCTCACAGCAACTGCATTCAAATGCAGTGAAAAAAGAGATACAGTGAAAGGTTAATATCATAGTACAGAGATGCCTGGCTGAAATAAAAGCACAGAAATTAAGCCCTCCATATGCAGGGGAGGAGGAAGTTAGATCTTCTGTGCAAGAGGCCTGAAGCACCTAGAGAGGTCAAAGTATGTCTTAGCCTTAGAAATCTGCAGCAAACTAATAAGCCTCAGTCTAACATCACTGCTCAAAAGTGAACCAGTAATATACCTCCAAATGGCTACAAATTACTACTAACAGGCAGCATCTTTGTGTCCTGACTTCCATCTGAGAGAAGCTTTAAATGCCAGTATGGGTCTTCTGTGAAACTTAACCCTCTGTGTCACTAGGTAGGTGATGGTTTGCTGGGGCCAGCACAGTGTCCCACCCATACCTTTGTCTTCCCAGAACCTGCTGGTCCCACCAGCATCAGGCCATGACGAACCACGGTGGTCTCGTACAGTTGGATGCATTTAGTCACAAAACCTGTACAGGAAGATGATGCACAGTGGGTCTGGGAACACATCTCTTTCCTAGGGCAGCATGCTGGACTAAAAGCCCAGGTCCAGAGGGAGCTTGTGGAGAGGTCTTTCCCTCACCATCAACATCCTTCAGATTTGCCTGGATGCAGGATTTGCGGATGGCTTCTTCCAGGATACCATAATCAACAGGTGTTTCTCTGATATTTGGAAATAAATCTGAGACAATACCGTTGAAGAGCTTGAGGTCATCCTGCAGGAATTTCGGTACGTTGGCATCCCTAATAGCTCGCAGGCAGATCAGCTCCTGCAAAGATTTAAGAACTCAGGACTTCAGAGATTTTTCCTCTTGTTTGAGGCTGCAGAAAAGGCCCTATAAATCTATGGCAGCATGAAGTACAAGCACATTTACCTCATCCATATCAGGATTCTCTCTTTTGAGATTGCCAGCTGTTGAGATGACAGTCTTCACAGCTCTCATCCCAAAGTCATAGTGGTCCTGAAGAAGGCACAGAGGAAACAATGTCATCAGATGGAGGAGCATCACCTATAAAAGCAAACTTAGGCATGCACTCTATTAGCAGGCAAGAAAAGAAAAATGAGAGTTATGCCTTCAGAACAATTCCTCCTTCATCCAAGTCTATTCTCAGTATCCTCCAAACAACTAATTAGTCCTCAGCTGTACAGTCGGTGAATGAGGAAGATGAGAATAAGTGCACAATGAAAAATCCTACATGGAAGGAAAAGCAGGCAGGGCTGTTTGGCTCAACTGTCCTGCCACTGTAATCTTAAATAGGATTTAAGGTGAATCCAAGTCCAGCCACAGGAGCAGAAAAGAGAATTAGAAAGAAGGAAGGAAGATGAAGAATGGGTGTAGGGACCTTTCTGAGATATGCTACCACAAGGCACCAAGAAAACCATCCAGGTACTTCACGCCAAGGCTGAGAAAGTCTCTCAAATAAAAAACATTCATGGACATTAAGGTATCTACCTGGGAGCTGAGCTGTTCTGACAACAGTTTGAATGTTGTAGTGATCTTCTTTGCAAGGACTTTAGCCTCATTGAACCCAAAGGAGTAGAGTGAGATCTCAGCAATCATGGAGTAATCTGGGACCATCATAGCCACAGGACGAAAGAGAGCCTGGAACATACAGATTCAACCCAATGTCCAAAACCGTCATTTCTTGCTTTTTTTCCCAGCAAACTGAAAAGGCTGTTTAGAGGACACAACATGAGTGTGCCTGGCAGCCATCACTGTAGCATCCCTGAAGACTGCAATGTGAATGGTGCCATTTCCTCACACACGTGGTTCAAATCTCAAAGGGATCCTGGAGACTCCCCAAACGCATCACACCCTAACTCTTGTCATGGACACACTGGTGCATCCAGGTAGCATCCAGCACCTTTACTGCCCCTCCTCCTTCTGTCTGTGCAGCCTGCCCTCCTTACCTTCAGGTTATCGGGCAGCTCAGTGCGCCCAGCGTACCCTGGGTTCATTGTAATGAAGACTGCACAGGATGGGACCAGTGGGATCTCTGTGCCTTCAAATATGAAGGTTTCCACCTGGAACATTGAAAATATTATCATCCTCAAAGAACAGAGCCTGACCTGCAAACTAAATAATGTAGCAGAATCTTCCAAGTGGATAACAATGGCTTTTGGCTGTTAAATTATAAGGCACAAACACACACAGCTACCCACAACAGTAGTGACTCAATCTGGTCCCACTGCAGGAACCCAGTATTACCAGCAATATTTTTCCCTGTATAAAAGACTGGGCTTGTGGAAGATTTCCTGATAGGTTAATTTTCTCTTTTTTTTTTGGGTTGTTTTTTTTTTTTTAACTCTTGAACAGATTTCTATCCCTTCAGCTGTAAACAAACATCTTTCCATTTATTTTGCACTAGAGATCAGACCTGAATTAATTCATGGCAAAGAGGGCAAAGAGAAACCTAAATCCTTTTTAAAGCTGTGTAGGTAGTAATTTCAGATGGGGGATAAAGTAATGCAGAAGAATTTATGGAGAGCAAGTTTCTAATTCCAAGCCAAAGTCAAGGAGATTCAGGTCTTAACGCTTCTGGGCCTCCAGAGAACAAAGCAGAGACTGGCTGCTAGACTGGCTGACAGCTGAATCTTCATTAAAGCCAACAATTCACAACAATTCACTTTATAGTGTAACTCTCTGTGCACGAATATGCATTCCTCTGCACATACTGGGTTTTGTGAATCCACCAAAGCTTGGTTAACACATTTAGACAAATTTGATGCTGAGCAACTCATGTTAGAACACTGACTGCCTTTATCACAGCTCCAATTTTGATCAGCTCAGTGGATCTGCATCAGAGTGTCTCCCACACCAAAGTCTGCTGGAACTACAGCTCAAGCTGAGAGGTACTTCAGCCTGTGAGAGTGTGGGCAACTCTGGCAGCATAGACTAGGGTGAAGTTAAAAATTCCCCTGAGGATGTTGACTGTAATGGACTGATATGATGTGCTAGAGTTAGGACAATGTTCAAACCTCTCCTCAAGGACGTCTGTTCGAGTTGCCTCTGAGAAGCGAAGCTTGAAGGTGTGTGCAGAGACAAGGACTTGCCTGAGCTAGCTCAAGTGGAGATTTTTTTGCCTGCCTTTGCATCCACATGTTCCTTACATACCCTCTGCTGCTGTGCTTTCTGGATGGTTGTGATCTGCTGGGCCACCACAGACAGCACCTCGATATCGATGCGGTTGAACTCATCGAAGCAAGCCCAGGCACCAGAGCTGGGAAAGGAAGGAAGAATGAAGGGAGTCAGGAACACCACACAGGAGCAAACTTGCAATCAAAATTCATCTAGATCTAGAAGTTATATATCCACATAGTGGGTAGGCACAACAGAGACCAGAAGAGAACACAAAAGGGCCCTGATGTTCCATGGCCAACAGTGAAACAGCCACCATGCCCTGGTTCAGAAAACCACCCAACTGTGTATCCCAGGCCATGTGATGATGGCAGTATCTGATCCTAGAGCTTGGGACAAATTCTCCATGTTATAGATTTGAGCTTTAAAGAGGTGTCGTGTTGAATTCCTGGTTTGTACCTCAGCTGTAAGTGTAGCATATACAGTTTAGACAATGCTTAAGTCCATTTTTCAGAGTTTGGAAAACTATATATAAAGCTGGAAGCATGCATATGAGGAAGGTGATCTTCCCACAAGGCATGGCTTAAGAAAGAAGTTAAATTACTTACAAAGAAAACATCTGAGAAAAGAACATCAGCTTTTGTTGGAGTAACTAATTCAGATTCACCAGTGTGCAACAGACTAATTGGGCCAGCTCTGTTTGAAATGTAGAGAAGAGAGAAGCCTCTCTGAGAGGATCCCTCAGGGCTTAGAGCAGTCTCTCTTGGCTGCTCAATTTTGAATACTCTCAGCAGATTCTCTTCTTCTTAAGATTAAGCAGCTTGTGGGCTGAATCTCAGTCCAACATGGAAGATATTAAAATAAAGGCCAGAGCTGCAAACATTTGCACAGGTGGATTAGTGCATTGTGGATTAGTGCAAAGCATTTTAATTTTGCCTTAAATGAACAAGTATCTCCTTTTATCTCTTTTTTTTAATTGGATCAACTGTTCCTCCTTTCTGGCTGGAATTTTGTAACCTTGCTCATTCTGGAACTCAGTAACTCCCTTACTAGGGCTTTGCTTGTTCCTTTGGGCTGCTATAAAAAGTAGCCACCAATTCCCAGTGAGCAGCATCCCTCAATAATGACACTCAGCATTTCACTGTACCTGGCTAGTCCCTTAAAAAACTTGCCCATTGCCATAAAGTCGAGTTGGTCAGAGCAGTTGAACACTACAGTTTGGATTGCCAGTGCTTTGCCCAGGTCTTTTGTTGTTTCTGTTTTGCCTGTTCCTGCTGGCCCTGCAGGTGCTCCTCCAAATTTCAGGTGCAGAGCTCCTGTAAGTGTCAGATAACACCTACAACAAAGAAGAGACCAGATGATGAAAAAAGCATTTGTACTACTGATTTCAGCAAGGAGACATATGATCCATCCAGCTGGAGACAAGGAGGAGTCCATCATTCATTATTCTACAAAACTGCTTAGATATGCAGCATTCTGCAAAGGACTTAGAGCTGTGTGGCCTTGATCAGTATTCATGGGGGCCTGCATGGATAAATCCTTCTACCACTGGCTACAAATTTATTCTGTGGAAAAAGGACAGTTACAAAAGGGTAAAACTATTGTTTCTGCTGCATATTCTGGAGTACTAGCTGGTACCTTCTGGTTTCTAGAAGAACTCCTTAGCTATCAGGTGGGCATTTTATATGAGAGCACTACATTAAGAATTAGGAGAGTGAAAGCAATCAGTCTGAGCACTGATCATTAGGAGTACAGTAGCAACCAATGCCAGGGTGCTCCTGTGCACTTGTCTCAAGTAGTCCTTTACTGTACAAATACATTCTATTTGCATACATTAAGATGTAGGACCTGAATGGTCAGATCCTTGGTTTAATTCTGTTCATCCAGAAGAAAAAAGAAAAAAAAAAGGGAAAAAGAAAAAAAGTGCATTTGTTAGCCAGAAAATAAAGTCTTTACCTGTCAGTGAGGGGTGTGATAACCAGACGGCCAGTGTTCCCCAGATACTCATAGCCATAGAGAAATTCAGCATTGACTGCTCTGATGTACAGGTCTTCCCTTGTCCAGTAGTACCTAATGGTGAGTGAACATGCCATCAGAAACATAAACACTGCCTGGCAGACAAAACAGCAGCTCACGAGATTACAGCCTGCAGGTTTGGAGACCTGTGTGTCAAGGGATTTCCCTCTTGAGAGCAGAAAGAATAAAGTAACACAACAGGGTGGACCGGAGTTCTCACAGGACCTGGGATCAAGCATTGCACCCTCGGGCGGGAGCACAGCCTTTCACAGTGAAACGTCATGGTATGGGTTAGTTTATATTGCCAAAGAGGACGCCATCAAAACTAGATGTGTCTCATAGTCCTGTTTCCATTTGTCATGGACGGCTGATGGGTAAGGAGAATGGAGACTGGCCAGGCAGGCCAGGCAAGGTTCAACAGCTGTGCTCTCTAACCTGAGCTGGGAGATCCACTCGAAATCGTTCATGCTTGTTACATTCTCCTCAATCAGCTTTGCTGCAACGTCCTTGGCATGGACCTCAATCACAATAAGGGCTGACAACACCGCTCGCTGCATCTTGGACAGTCTCCCACGGACCAGGGCCACCAAATCTCCCAGCTGGGGAACAAAAGGAAAGCACCCTGAAGCAATCCACTCTGCACACAATGCAATCAAATTCAGGGCATGCCAAGTCTCAGATCATATGATGTGCTCAGGCCACTTCTGCCTCTTCTCTTGTCAGAACTACAAATGATTGCTCAGAAAGCAAATACTACTCAGGGCTGGCTCAGAGCCATTATCATGTTCAGGTGAAAAGAAAGAGTTAAAGCTGCCATGAAGTCCAGAGCTAATAACTCTCAGGTATTATGTGTGATTAGATGCACAGCACTGATACAAAGGATGCAGTTTCCTCCACTTCCTCTTCAGTTCTTCACCTTTGGCTTCCTGGATGGCCCTGGAGAAGTTATCTTTCCCCTTGTTACAGTGTTCAGGTGCATATTATTAAGCCTGTATAGTATTTGACTTTATTATGACAAATACCCTACAAATAAAGAAGACAACCTGTTTTATCACCTGTTTTGAACAGTGCTATGCAAAACCATGTCTCTGTTTCCCAGCAGTATTGTCCTGGCTGTATTTATAACTTGTCTGAGGTCTGATGACTGAAAAGATTCCATCTGGCAAAATCTCACCCTTATACTCATTTTCATACCTGAGCACTCAGCTGTGGGTAAAGCCTGCTGGACAAATCTCCAGCCTCCAGAGCGTCAGACACTTCCTTTGTCCAGAAAATCTGGCAGCCAGCAATGACCACTTGGCCAGGCCATTCCAAGACCCATCTGGAACGTGGAGTCTTAAAACAGAAAAAAATAGGTGTGAGAAAGGGGAAAAAAAAGGTGGTAAGGCAACTATTTATTTATTTACATATTTCTCTGTCCTCTTGCTCTGAGATGCATGATTAAGAAACAGGCACTGAATCCTTGTGTAAGAGGCTTTCCTTTTCTTTACCCTCCAGTTGCTGTGAAGAAATAATTTTCAGGCACTGGGTACAGCAGGTACCTTCTCTCCCCTATGCCACTTGCAGCAACCAGTTACAAGTAGCCAGCAGCAGGTGAAGAGCAGGAATCTGTGAGACCCAAAAGAATGTTTCCCCTCCTCTGGCCTATTCTAACTTTCCTACTTTCAAATTTTCAGTCTGAATAAGAAAAAGTAATAGAAATATCCAAGGTCTCTTTATTTTTCAGCCTTTCTCCTTACCTAGAATAGAAATTCCAATTTTACACCAGCATAGCTTTTATACAGAAACCAGAGCCAAGATGCATTCCCTATGCACTGACTGAAATCAACAATTCACGTGCCTTGATTACTTTTACCAGCCCCTAGCACACTGTGTGAGACATGAGAGCTGAAGCAGAAATCCTTACAAAGAAGAAGTAATCTGCAGGGATGAACAGATATGGATTCATACAGGGTTGTTCTATGCTGTAGGACAGCTGCGAGGGAGTGTGCAGAGTTTGCATTCTGCAGGACCATTAGCTTCCTCCCAGCTGCCCATTCTGCACTTAGAGGCACACAGCTCTATTAAAGGCTGTGTTTTGAAAGTGGAATGGAATAGGATAGAATATTCTCATAGAATATATCCCAAGTTCATCAGCCCCACTTCTGGTGACCTCCATGGCAAGCCTGGAACCAACACATCAGAGACCTGCCAGTCTGTGATCAAACTCCTACCTCTGGATAAAAACCAATTGATTTTTCTATGTTGTCCCGAACACTGGCCTTCATGCATTTCTCCACTTCCAGCAGCCAGTCCTCCACATTCTCACTGGGAGTGATGGAAGAAAACAGCTTCACCTCTTCTCCTTCACCAGAGTACATGTGTGTGATCTTTAGATCTTCCTGGAATTTCAGCTAATGGAAGAAGCACAACAGGAGATATGAGTGGAGGATTTCTGTTCTATCCCTGACTTCCTGCCCCTGGGGGACAGGCAGCCTGTACCAGTGTTTGCTCATTATAAACCTGGTGCCAAATTTGGTTGCCAGTAGTGATAATAAAGTGTGCGACAGACGTGCAAAATGACCTCTCCAAATAATGGAAAATGATTGTATGAAAACAAGACATTCACATTGCTGGTGTGACTTGAGTGAAGCAAATCAAATTATAGGTAGGATGAACATTTCTCATCGCCTGTCTAGGATTCAGACCCTTGACTCCTGCTCTATTCTGTAGATTCAAATCATTTCCCTTGATGTCACAGTGCCTGGTTTTAAGAGTAAAATTTTAACAGCTTCTCCGGTGCCCCAGCATATCACTGAAAGTCCCCTTATTTATTCCAATGGCTTTGCACCAGGTTTCCAGTTCAATTTCCTTTCTATTTTTCCAAACTAATGACTAGGAGATTGGTTTTACTGTCTGAGTATTGTGGTGGTACGAGCTGTGACTAGCTATGGAGCTTGAAGTCTATTAGGAATAACAAAGAGGAAAAATAGCCAGGTTAACTCCAGCTCCCAAGTAGGGATGAAGGCAGAAACCTAATTCAGCTCAGGCTTGTTCAATCCTTGTCCCTTCTGGGGCTGTCAGCACGAGTGGGGTTCCATGCTAACAAGGTGCCTGTGGGTAGAAAGGTAAGTCAGAGCTATTTCTCCTGGCCCTCATGGTGAGATGGACACACCTCCAAATGGAGTGTCCTCTCCTCCTAGGATGGATATCTAAGTTAATTTCTCTAAGTCACCCTTTGCAGATGCCTATTTCCCCCCCATTGTCTGAAGGACAACTAAGGGTACCCAGTTCATGGGCAGATGCTTGGCTTTGAAATGTCTACAGTGAGGTTGCTGGAATCCCACTCTAGGACAGGCAGCCCCTTCCGATTCCTATGCACAGTTACACGTTCCCAGAAGATACGTTTCCATACAGCAGAATGCGAACGTTCCTCCAGACCTCAGAATGCCTCCAAGTTCCCAGGACACAGCATTACAAAGGTGTGCTTGCTTTGCCTACCCGTGCAATGTTCTCGAAGCACTTGTGCAGGTGAGGCTGTACAGCAGTGGGGTCTTTTGTCTGAGACAGTATTTCCAGCAGCTCATCATCTGAAAGGAAGTAGAACCTACAAACACAGAGAGATATGAAGAGAGGCTCTGTTTACTGCAGCAGCAAGGGCTAAGTCCTGGCATGATGGGGAACAAGCCTTTTGCTGAAGACACTGTTTCTGACTGCTCACTGATCTCTTTGTACTTGTGTAGATGAGCAGCCACCATTCAGCCATCTCGTTTTCTGTAGAGACAGACTTCTCCCTCTGCAGAAGTCAGTTATTTCCAAGCAAAGAGGCTTTAAATGAGTAACAAGGAATAGAAGCCTTCCTTCAGGTATAAGAGACAAAGTTACTCGGAAGTTTTCATTTTACCCCACCCTTTCTACATAAATCCTGAGGCACAGATATGCAACGATGCTACCAGACTGCCTTTAACTCACCACATTTGTGTGTGCCTGTTTTCTCCCCATCAGATGGCAGCATTGAAAGGCACAGCTTTGCTTATGTTTGCAGACCATGAATAAATCCTAAGCTTAGGTGGTTTTGCTCTTTCTTGACAGAATGAACTGCAATGAGCCTCTCCTTTCATATTTTCTGAATCTGGGAGTGTGATCTAGCCCAGTGAAATTTGGGGTTACCTGGGAAAAGCAGCTCTCTTTGTCTCCAGATATTCACTCAGCCCTTTCTGCACAAGTTCAAGAAGCTGGTTACAATTTTGCAGCTTCTCCAGTAGCTCTGGATCAGGGCACAAAGAAATCACCTACAACAGAAAGTGTAACAGAGGAAGCATCAGTATTCTGAGCATGTGGGAGACAAGGCAATGGAGATAATTGGGTTGCCCAGTGATGTTACTGATAGGATTTAAATGACTCATTCGCAGGAATTCTCAGGGATCTGGAGAGGTGTAAGCTTTGTGGGCAAGGAGGGTAAACAGCCCTTATGTAGACAAGCATTTCTGGGGTCCCCTAAATACCAACATTTGTAACATGGAATACAAGTGGTGAAGGAGTCCTGGGAAGTGGAGACTGGAGAACAGAAGAGAGCAGAGCACTTCCACCAGAACACAAAAATAGGCAAAAACGATTGTTCTAAAAAACTCAGAGAATCAGTCTTGAGGAGGAATTACCTTATGGATTACAACCACAGCAGGTTACAAGAGTCATAGGAGGCAGGGACTCAGTTGAGGAGGAGGAATCTGGTGGGGTGGAGACTTTGGTGGAAGGCACTACAGGGAATGGCTGTCAATTCAGGAACCAGAAAAAAAGGCCAAGTTCCAAAAGAAGAAACCCCAACACAATGCCCTGGGCAAGGCTACACAGCCAATACAGGGCTGCTCATGTCCACACCATTGTGAAAACAATGACTCAAAGACAGTCCTTGTGTGAGCACAGCTCCAAGGTGTTTGAGATACCTGCGCTGGCTTTCCTCAAGGCACATACCTCAGGGTTTTTATTAGCATTCTTCATGACACGCCTCCAGTCCTTATCCACGATGTTGTAGCGCTGGCTTTCCACTGGGAGCTGTCTTTTGATGTCCTCTGAGCTAAAGATTGGCTCCAAGTAAAGCCAAGAGCGCTGACAGTTCAGCCACTCCTCTAGAACATCCTAGTGGGAAGCAAGAGAAGCATATTAGTACACCATGCTATGAACCTGTTCAACAAAACCATTCAAACTGTGCACCAGAACATGTTTAAAAAAACAAGAAAGAAAAAAAAAAAGAGGTGATGCTGCACTTATACCTTCCATACTTCTAAACTTTACCTACAGGGTTCAGGAGCTGGAATTTCCTTTCCAAATAATTAACAACTTCCTACCACTCCCCTTTCCAAAAGTTTTGGAATTTTTCTCCAGCAGCACTACTATTTTTCTGTCAAGAGTAGAGTCCTGCTGGGTGCTCCTGGTTTGATGGGCAAGTGCTGGCACAGTCTGCCAGATCGTGCTTAAAGAGCAGTCTGCCATGTGCTCTCCTCCACTGAGATGTGGATGATTAGCATGGATTTCACAGGGTCTGTAAGAATCTGTGAGGTCCACTTAGTACAGCATGATTAGAGAGACCAGTAATAGTAGACTATTCACAGCAATAGGTGAGTTCTGACCCCACCAAAACATGTAGCAATAAAATTCCTTTCCTAGAGTCAGAGGGTTTTCACAGGCCCCATTCTTCCCTAAATTAGACTGATACTCTCTTGATAAATGCCCTTCCAGTTCCCAGCAGCAACTGCACAGTGTCCACATTCAAGCATGGCAGCACAGCCCAGCCACCTGCCTTCACCACATGTGTGTGGGTAAAAAACAGTACCTGTGTCATCTTCAGCTTAGTTTCCCACAAGTTCATCCTTTCCTCAAAAGGTTTCTTGAAGGGTGAGAAAGACATGCTCTGAACCAGGACAATATGATCATCTAGGAGCTGAGAAATGTCATCGGTGCTTTTCAGAATATAGGTATTTGTGTTTTTGTAAAGCACCACAATGAATGAAACAGATTTCCATTCACTCTCTATCTTGTTGAGTGCCTGGAACAGAGGGACAAGCAATTTCATTTTCAGATACAACTTGTACAAACGGTTATTCCAGCTTCTACAAGTCTCTTAATGCCACTCTCTAGAAAATGACAGATTTTCACTCTTGGATTCCACTGGAAACTGCAGCTGTGTATTTTATGCATGACACAGTCAGCAACAGCACATTTCCTCTGCAATGCCCCAGGTTCAACACACCTTAACACCAGCACTGAAAAGAACACCCTGAGGGGAAAAAATGGCAATTTCACCTCCAGGCCTGTTTATGCTCTAGATGCACAGAGGCTGCCAGCAAAGGGCTTATTAATGACTATGATTAATGACAGCTTTGTCAAAAGGGGAACTATCCATTGGGAACTCACCTGAAATTTCAGAGAACAAGAGCTGCCAGAGGGTCAAGACCACTTCAGATCACATCTGACCTGATGAACTGAATTTGAAGAACCATCTAACCTATGGATCTCCAGAGCTAGAAAGGTTTCCCTGCATGTTTACTGGTTTAAAACATTTGCCATCTCTGTTTCGAGTCACAGCTAATCCCCCTGACATAACATTTGAATGGCAGAGTGCAGACAATCAATTTATTTTAACTTAACCAGTCACTAATCCCACAGTGAGGAGTGAGACCCAAGTAGTGGATCAACATAACCATAACACAGTGCTGTTAATGCCACAACTGAAATTCTGCACAAGACAGAACAAGTTCTTCTACTGTGGGAACCCAGTTGTGCGGCCATTGCTCCCTTCTGTAAGGACAGCAACCTTTTTACTTGTGCTGAAGAATGTGCCTAATGCTCTGGGACTACAGGAACATCACCCAAGGCAATGACTGCCTGCTCAACAGAAATCTATTTGAGAAGCAAGCAGAGACACATTAAGTCCTCTCTTCTCACATTTTCGATGGCGTATTCCTTGCTGGCTGTCTCAGCTACTTTGAGAACACTCTCCATGTGGTCCTGCAGGTTCAGTTCCAAGCAGCGACCGAATGTCATGCTGGGCTCCAGCTCGACATCAGCCTTAACCAGGCTGGACAGCATCTCCCAGTGCCGGCTCCTCATCCCGGGATTGCGCAGCCCTTGAATTAAGGGCACGTACTGCTTGAAATCATCCATCTTCTCCCGAAACTCCATGGCCACACTCTGGCAGTCTTTCAGGGAGGAAAACAGAACATCATCAACAACAACAGTGTGTGAAGCAGCTGCCTTAAGGAACTTCTAGAAGCTGTCTAAAGCTGATGTGCATGTAGTCACATGGTATGGGGTAGGTAAGTAGCAGGAGAGAGCACTGGGAAATGCAAGTTGAAGTAAGGAGGATATGAAGGCTCTCTCTACGTTGCCACTAAGCCAGGATTCAAGCCCCCTCCTAAGAAGCAGATCTACCTGTTATCAAAAACCTGTTACAGGCAAGCCCATGCTAAGCAGAAGTGTGCCTTAGGCTAGAGCTCACCAAAAGCAGACAGGCAGAAAAATTTAATTTCTTGGTATGGACTGAAGCATGATCATCTGCCAGTAGATATTTTGGAAGTTCCAGTCATCATTTCAATATATTCACTTTTTAACAAAACTGCATTTTAAGTAATCTCACACCACAGCTCAGGTCATCCTCAACAGAAGACGGACACTAAGGAGCTAGAAGCAGGCTGGGATCCCAGCCTGGAAATGGAAAGTGTGCAGAACAGGCCCTGCCAGCCTATGGCTATGCTAGAGACAAATGTATTTCTGCCTCATAGGAAGGACAAAGTGAGGGAAAGGGCTTTTCTCTCTGGGGGTATCCTAGAAAGTCTCTGCACAGTTCACATTCTGCCTTTTTTTTTTTGGCTTGTGTGACTGTGAGTAAAACAATGGGAAGGTAAAGAACACAGGACTTGCTTCCTTTCCAAAATCTGGCCACAGCATGTGCCTCCTTTTATTGCACCCTCCATGGCTGCACTGTGCGCTCACAGCAAAGCTGTGACCACCTCGCGCTCCCTGCTGGGGATTTGCAGAGGCAAGTCAGACTCAAGGACAAATATACTACCAGGTACCAGAGAACATTGCAATGAATATAAGCAGGTATTCTTAGTATTTCTGTTTATCATAATGATTCATAGTTACTCATGCATCCACTCATCACCTCCTCCATTGGGGCTGATTCATGGCATTGTTTAAGAGCAAGTTCAAGTTAAAAAGGATGAATCAAAAATCACCCACAGCAAAACATATTTCAATCTAAGCCATCTGGCAGGAGATTTCAGAATTAGCTCTAAAGAATGACCAACACATCTCTGAGAATCAGGGAATGGCAAGTTAAGCTACAACTGAAGTCTCAATTTCAGCTTTATTAGGAGAAATAGTCAGAAGACCTTCATGTGAATTGCAAGGGCTGAGAGCAATCATCTAAGCTTCATACACATTCAGGCAAGAAGGAAAATTCTTATTATATTGCAGAGATCATTTTCAGATTTTGCAATTTCATTTTGTTCATAACAAAGTCAAGACCTCTTCTGGCTTTACATTAAATGCATTGGCCAATAAAGAAAATAAGATTGGTCAAGAAAACAGCACCTGCAAGACCCAGATTCAAGTTCCCTTGCTGCCTGACTTGCATGAGGGCTTAAACCCACATGTCTAGCAACTCTCTGTGACTAGCCTGGATTATTGCACTTCATATATACATATATTTGAGTAAATACTAACTGCAACATCAGAGAGTGGCTGGTACTTCAAGCATCTAACTAGTATCTAGATGTGAATCATCACAGTTACAGGAAAAAAAAAACCAAGAAAATAACTTTGCTAGTATTTTCCCAGCTGTCTCTAATACACAGGTGACATCCTGAAATCCCTGTTTAGAGTGCTCTGTGACATGCCTCACATCAAAATGCTGATATCCACCAACTTCCTTTCCCCAGACAGTGCATCTACCTGGTGAATCCTTGAACTGCTTCACACATCTCTGCATGGTCTTAACAGAGTCATTGACATTCTTTTCAAGTTCCTCTGCCTCAATTTTAAGGAGAGAATCAGTCATCCAGCTCTCATTCCACTTTATCCAGTCTGACACTGTAGTCCAGAGATCATAGTATGGCTGGAATTCCTTATTCATCTTGGGCACCCCACTGTACTTTAGAAAGAGATTAAAAACAATGTAAGCAACAAGTGTATTCACCTCCAAACAAGAGCTTACACCAAAAATACCCCACCTCTTTTTTGAATGTGAAGTCAGCAATGAGAAAACATGTATTCCAAGAAGATATATGAGACTACCTTCTCCTGGGCCAACAATACGTATTCCAAGGGAGAACAACCAGCAGAGCTGGGGCTGACACATTCAGGCCAACATACATCCAGTGGAGCTGTGCCTGCACCATGTGTGTGGCATGGAAAGCACTCTATCCACTTGCCTCTACAAAGCTCTCCTGCAGAATGAGGAGATTTTGATGGGCAGGCCACACACAATCAGTGAAAGCACACACCACACATCATACTGAAACTTGGCTCCTTACAGGGAAGAAGTACCCAGAGACTGAAGGGTAGGAAAGGATCATCATGTGAATTCCACTTCTGGTCTGCAGCCAGACTTGGCTGGATGTGGATGACAATGACTCATTGGCAGCTGAGCAGCTACAAGCAAAATGAGTGTTTGCAACTATATAAACTGTTGCCCAAGGAGAACACCACGCTCCAAGCCCAGCCAGCTGCCAGCGCCCACTATGCAATTCACACCTAGAGACCTGCAGCAACAACCTTAGAGAAATGGATGCATCCTAACTGCTGCTTTAAGACCTTCCCCAGCCAATTTCTCCTGATGAACATCCCTCAGATCTCACTGAGATCTTTGTGGGCATCCAAAGTCTCTCAGAGAAGTGGAAATATCAGACCCTGAGCAGCCTTCCAGCAGCTGGGATCAGTTCCTCTGTAGCCCAGTGGAGCAATGATGCAGAGTAGTCAATCTACAGGATTGAGGAGCAATTCCCCAGATAAACCAAAACAGCATGAAGGATTCCTTCCTGAGGAACTATGTCTCATTATCTGTTCTACCTACCACCTAGAAATCCCAACGGAGATCAGAGTCCTGTGGGTACAGGACCTGACACTTACATCAGTAACTTTGATGCCAAAGAGTCTTTCCCTGTTATTGTAGAGAACTGCCATTTCCTGAAGCTCCTTCAGCTTCTTCCTGATGTCCCTTGCATCGTCAGCCAGATCATGGGCTTGGTTAACATCTGACTGGACAGAAAATCCACCTACAGTCAGCTGGAAGAGAAAAGGAAGGCATAAGTTGGGATTCTGAAGCTGAGTGCTGCTTCTAGAGATACCAGCTTGCTGGTGTTCTTTGTGTTACATTCAAAGGCAAGATTTTAATGCTCAGGATTTCACCTCCCCCAAACCAATTTCTCTTCTGTTTAGACCATCATGAGAGTGGTGAGAAGAAGCAATAACCACTGGTAGAGGAAAATGCAAATGTGATGACCAGCTGCTTATCTTCTTTGTGACAAAAGTTAATCCCCAAGGAATAGGAACAATAAGTCTGTGACCAAATTTGATGCTGAATTTATACTGATATTTGCTACAGAACCAGTAAAGTGTAAATGATAGCTCTACTAGTCATTAATTGTTTAACAACACATATCTACAGCTTCTCTAATAAATTTTGTGTTTTGTTTTGGTAGCTTGGGTTTGTTCGTTTGGTTTGGATTTTGCTTTGGTATTTTGTGTGGGTTTTTTATTTGTTTGGGTTTTTGATCCAGTGTTGGGGTATTACCATTTTGGGAACCTGTTTCCAAGAAAATCTAGGTCAGTGATTCCACCTTTCTAAAATGTTTTTTTTCCCCTGAATTTAAGAGTTGCTGAGGAAAAAATAAAATTCAGACTGTTTTAGCAGACACCAGAGGTATCTCAGCTCCAAAACTTTGCAATTATTTCAGGGTCTTTTCCCACAAGATGTGTTCCACAGCTGAATGCTGTATTTTCCCCCTTGATGGCAGCGCATCACAGGAGATGCTCTGCAGGGAACTGGGTACACAAGAGAGAAAAAGGAGGTGCCCATGTTGCCCAAGCACCAAGAACTGAAGACTGTATAAACCTTCTCAATGAAAAATTAGTATTTCTGCAGTCTTGTATTTCACACAAAAAGGAAATCTTACTCAAAAGCTAACAAAAAAACCAAGGGAGGGTGTGTTAATATTTGGTCTAACAACACATTCACCTCAAAACTCATCTGAGTAAAATCTCATCTGAAAGTTTCCCTCTTGGCTGACCACAAGAGCTTCAAGATGCCCTTCTATGGACAGGGGCTTAATACCTGCATTTCCTCCAGTTTCTCTTGAAATGCTTTCTGATCCGCAATCTGTGATTTGCGAAATCTTTCTTCATCCTCTATGTGCTGGAGCCGAACGGACTCTGAGTCCATAGCCATTTTCGCTGGCCAGTAACTGGCAGTCCACCTGCACTCACATGATACAAGAAAATTAATGGTAAGAAAAAAAAAACAGAAGAGACAAGCTTTTTGAGTGTATGTTTGAAATACTGAAAATAACAGAATGAGAAAGCCAAATCCCACCAAACAAGGAGGCTTTGCAACAACAGAAACACATGCGGTTTCAACAAAACATTTTTTTCCAGCTTGTCTTGTTGATATGCAGTCCTTGTGACTAGGCTATTCAGCTGGAGAGAGCTGGGGAGAAGTGGAGGGCCTTTTTAAAAGGAACAAATCCACTACGCTGCTGAAAAGCTAGGAGACAGCAAAATAACAGTTGGCATCCAGAGGGAATGCCTGTCTTTGAATGTATTTGCAAGGAACTGAAAAAAACGGGGTCAGAGTCTCGGCTTATGGCTTTTCAGGGCTACTGAAAAAGCCAGGCTCCTGTTAAGCAGGGCAGTGAGGGGCCAGCGTAACCCAGATACAGGGAAGCCCAGGATTGTGCAGAGTGCCCTGGGGAGAGCGTTGTAGATCCAGGAAAGGCTGCACAAATTGGCTGCTCACACCAAGGCAGGTTTCTTGGTTCTTGCTCAGCCATTACTGCCTCCATTTGGACCCTCAGCCTGCGTGCAAAGCCAGGCACAAGGTTTGCATACTACAGTCCCTGGAGGTCACACCTCTCCCAGCACCTGGGGATGCAGCCATCTCCTACAGTCCTGCCTGTGGCAGGTCTGGGCAGTGGGAATACACGGCTGTTCCAAGCTGGCCTGGGGCTGAGCTGCTCTCCTGCAGCTTCTGTGGGGTTTTTGCACCTTGCACCCCATGTCTCTAGTTTGAGGGGCACTCTGCACAGACTCACTCAGGATGCAGACATACTGGAACCAAGTACATTTCATAAGAGAAGTGTTTCCCAGGCTAAGCAAGCTTTAGAAGTCTTGTAGCTGTGTTTGTGAGCTGACTCTGCTATTGGGGCATAGTCAGGCCACAACTGGAATAATAAAACTAAAAGGGTGCTTGGAGAAGAACTGCAGTAATAATGAGGGTTCAAATTCCTTCCTAGTCTTAAGAAAACACTGAGAGTGTTCCTGTCTTGGAAGTGTTAATTTAGTTTCTGGCACAGACTAAACTGTGCACTTTGAAACCTTGCAAGTATCTCAAAAAACCCAAAACCAACCAACCAAACAAACAAACAAACAAAAAAAAAATATATTAACAAAAAGGGCTTTACTGTGTTAAACAGGTTAATAGCTACCAGTTTGCCTTGCCCCAGGCTAGAAGGCAGCATGAACTCACACTTCTTGTCTACAAACTTCATTTCAAGAATTCAGTGTTCATATAGCCTGAGAGACACTTAAAAGTTCTGCAGGAGCCCTTGATAGACACGTGGCCCCTGAAGCACTGAAAATGGTAATTGCTGCAGAGTCCCACTTTGACAGTGGGAGAAATGCCTTCTGCTCACTTGTCAGCGAAATCTTCTTCAGTAAGATTGTAAAGGAAGTCGTCCATGACCTTGTAATCTTCCATGACTTCCTCAATCAGTTGCTGCACCGGGTGAGAGAAAGAAAAAAAGTAGGCACCTTTAGACCATTCTGATTCCAAGTCTCTGGTGTGCGCCTCATTTTCATGAGGTGCCTTTGAAGAGGTTAGTCACACAAGCTTAATGTGATGTGGGCAGCTTCTTTGCTGTGTGAACAGTGGGAATGGATTTACAACCCCTTGTTCTGTGAATGATCATGCCATCATCACCCTCTGTTCTATGGGAATGAAAAGAAGTGTGACCTAGTGGATAAAGTGCTGGACAGAAATCGAGTGTTTTAGGTTATCTTCCAGGTTCCCTCATTGGCATGGACAAGTCAGCTTACAGCTTGATGCCTTTGTTCCCCATTTGTTCAGCTGGGAAAAGACTTACACTTCAAATAACTTTGAAATAACTTGGTGCTAAAATGTCCTACTAGAAAAAAATATATTAACAGCAATTTAAGCACTGGGTAACAGAAAGATTTTCTTGAAAACAGCATTCATTTTTAGAAGACAGCTATTCAGTACACAAATGCAGAATGGATCATGAAGACAGCAAACTGCATACGTAAGTATTTTAGGCAAGATATTTAACTGCTATTTTGTTTTGCAAAGAGATTTAAATTTATGATATGTGTATTTAAAAATACAGATCTTAGGAATTATAAAAATACAAAGCCAGGAATCTCGTGGCATTGCACGCAAAGACATGCAAGTAAAAAAACTGTAGTTCTGCTTCTGAGACACCTCACATTACATTGACAAATTTCCTCCTTGCTTCCCTTGATGTTTCTGTCCAAAGGAGAGCCTGCCCTACCTGCTGCACTGCCAGCTGCTCGGGCACTCCCTTCAGCCAGTCCCGCAGCTCAACCAGATCCTCGATGTTCTGTGGTTTCTCATGCATTTTGATGCTGAAGGTTTCATATGCTTCACAGATCTGCAGCAGGACATAGAAAAGACCAATAAAAAGTCACCAACTGCTAATAGACAAACTGCTCTGATCCACCTACTTCCCATTCTGAAGGTGGTCTAAGTGATGAGTACACAGCCCTGTTCTGATTTTTCTTTTCCCATCCATCTCATTTGAGCTCAAATGGAATGAGACTACCAAAAAAAAGAGGAAGAGGAACTGCAGGTATGTAGTGGAAATGATGATAATAACAGATTTAGACAACCAGCTGGCAGAGGCAATTGCCTATATTCCAGTTATCCTCAGAGGAAGCAGAAGGACTTTCCAGTTGTCTATTAGACAGACCTTTTCAATCCACCAACACACTTTTGTGTGTTGGCAAGGTCTTGAAGCATTTCATCTCAAGAGCTACAGCTTTCAGGCAAGTAATTTATTAAATATATTTAATACTTCATTTGGTTGAGTTTGCATAAGTCCCCTATAATTTTAAATAATCAGCCCAGTGTGATCTTTAAAATATCCTCATTAATATGGCCTTCTGGCCATTTCACAAAACCACAGTAACTTCAAAAGCAGAAGGATAAGACAGGACAGAGACAGATAATCCATTGAACCAAGTAACTTACTTTCTGCACCTGTGAATGGAGGGTTTTAGCCAGCATGTCCAACACGGCAGTGGCAACTGCTTTGTATTTATCAGACAGACTATGCTTAATATGTTCTATCCTGATTTGAAAGGGGCCAATGATAATAGAACTAGGTAGAAGGTGGTCCAGACTCTCCTTTTCAGACAAGTAGTTTTCTACTATCTTCATCACCTCCTGGGTAGGTGGAAATTGCTCTGCATAGTCTCTGTAAATTAAAACACCAACAAAAAAATGGCAGCATAGACCTTAGGAATATTTGAGCATCCAAGCTGTTTGTGTCCACTGAAAGGATCAAGACATGAAATTAGTAAGGCATACATTTACATAATAGGTGCAGAGTGGAATAAGAGCACCAGATATTTTAGCTGCAGAAAAGGAGTAAAAAAAAGAGATGAAAGAGGAAATATGGCAAGAAGAGTGGGAGAGACAAAATAAAAGCATGGTTGTAAACAGGGCAAGATCAGGAGGCACTTCAGGGGAGAGCAGGCACTTCAGTGTATTCTGGGGAGAGACAGGAGTTTGTCAGACGGGATTTGTAAACTGATTAAGCTGGAATAAGAAAAGAGAAAAGGGCTTCATTCCCACTGTTTGGAGAAAACATAAGACCTAAACAGAAGTCCATTAAAGTAACAGAGGCTAAAGGACAGAATAGGTGCAAAGAGTTTTGGCAATGAAAACAATGAGGTTGAAACAAAAGAAAATATTACTTTCTACAGAATGCTATCAGCCTGAGCAGACACTATATGAAGGAGGTCAGAGTCAAGTATGCTAACTGGATTCTCAAACAGGATGATTCATTTTTAGGACCATTAATATCTCCAATTACACTGACAAGCATGACAGGAATGTGACTGCTGTCAGAGACAGGAAGAAATTCCCAGTGCCACCACCAGTGTCCTCTAAAAGCATGGACTGTCGTCCATGACTGAAGGCAGCCTCTGACAGGGGCCTGATCTCACATCTGAGGCACGTGGTCTCAGAACAGCCCCACACTCTCACATCAGCACATCCACATCAGCTTCTATAAATGCTTGTCACTGGGGTCACAGGGGTTTTGTCAGAAGCCACTTACTTCAGGAAGTACTTGATGTCATTGTTATTTATCTCTAAAAACTTCTCGTATTTCTTGCCGTAGGCTTGGAGAGGGATCCGAGATTTTTGAATGGCAGAGCGCAGAGTCTCACGTAGCTCTTCCACTTCTGGCTCTTGCAAACCCACTGAATTCAGCATGGGGGTGCCTGTGATATCCATGTTCTGCAACACATTCTGCAAGAGGAAGGAGAGAGGTCTTTCAGGACAGAGATAACTGCACCTCCTCAGGAGAGGGGCAAGGCAATCCCTGGTGGCACCTTTGGGAGCTCCTGCAGTCCACACTTCTACATTGTGTCAGGACTTATTTCACCAGTTTGAAGTGCCCTCCTCCCCAAAGAATGAGGATCTAGGGAGACGGGGCTTTCACAGTAGCAGACAGAAGGATGCATATACAGAAGAGACTTGCATCAAACAAAAAACAATGCTATTTTCTTTATGAGTCTGCTTTTACCAGCCACCATGCACTCAGGGCAACCAGAGTGTCCATGTGCCCACAGAACCTGCAGCACCAAAGCAGAAACAACAACCAGACAAAAGAGCTACAAGGCTGGGGAGATTGAAGAAACCCTATCAGAACAGAACTGCATTAGCACAGTGCTGTGCCCAGATTAATTTAACTGAATTCCCAAGCACCCACTTCTGCACCTCCCTCCCTCAGTACAAGCTCAGGGGTGTCTGTGCTGAGCTGCAATGCACTGACACGTGCACAGGTGTAGCCCTGCTGGTGCAGAGGTGTTCACCTGCTCCAGCCATGGGATACTGTGAGTTGCCAGGATTCCGTTGTCAAACAGAGAAATGAGGGATGTCTCAAAGCTCTCCACAGAGGGGTTGAAGAGGATGCCACTGCTGTCTAGCTCAATTCCTGTTACAAAGAGTGGATTCCTTTGAGGCCTGTGGTGGGAAGAGATAAGAAAGAACAGGGAGCTTTTTGAGAATATGATACGCAACTGTATTGCTATGGTGCTGATACTAAAATGCCTCCTGGACAGGAAAAGAAAGCAGAAGAGAAGAGGACTGTCTCATGCAGATGAAGATATAAAACACTATGTTCTCAATTTAACAGTAAAGACATTGAGAACCCTTTTTTATCAAAGGTGAAGGAACCATCAATCATGATATATCAGGATCCCCAAAAGTCATAACCTTATCTTGAGAATTGGAGCTGCTTTACAGAAAAACTTCAGGTGCTCTTCAAACTAGGCACTCAGTATCTCAAATAAACTCCTAAAATGCCCCTTTCTAGAAGTTATATTAGTATTTCCCAATCTTGCATGTGACCAGCATGGCTCAGGATCAGCTGAAGTCAGTGTCAAGACCTCCACTGATTTAAAGGTAGGAGGCCTCATGTGAGTGGCAGGGTTTTTTTTCTTCTGGCCTTCCATTTCTACATGTTCCTTCTTTAATACCACAAAAAGCAAAAACCCTTAATTCAATACCCAATGGAATACCCAATGGCACTGTGATAACCTAAATTTGGTATTTTTCAGAGATCCCAGGCCAGATTCTGATTCTAAGGTTTCATTTAAGAGTGGCATTAAGCAGCCATGCTTCTGGTATTCTTCCTGGCATGGAGAAAAAAATCTAGCAGTAACAATTTTCTCCCCCAGGAATGCTGGAGGTGGCTGATCTTTAGAACAGTACATCAAAACAGCAGACCTTGGTTCTGATGGGCTGCTCCATATCACTGGCAGCAGCTGGAAAGCTGCACTAACAGAGCAGCCAGCTTTGTGTCCTTCTTCCATACTCCAGTGAACGTGTCAGGTGGAGGATTAGGGAAAACTGCCCAGCTTAAAGGCCCCATACAGAGCAAAGCTTGCTTGCGGAACAGTAGTTAAAAAATCAACAGCACTACACTTTCCTGCTCTTTCCATCCCTTATTTTTCTTTCTTTCTTACATGTAGGGACTGTTAGTGATGTCATATCCCCATTCCATGTCCTCTGGGCAATTCAGGACACTCTGGCAAGCATCCACCACAAGCTGGGTGAAGCTGATGAGCGACCTCTGGACCAGGTACCGCAGAGAGTCCTGCAGCATGAATCTGATGCGCTCCATCAGCTTACATAGCTTGGACTTCTGGTAGGCATCCCAGTCACTCTCCTGCAGGTTGAACCATTTGCCTGCATCTTCAAGGCTGGTCTTAATCACAGTACTTATGGTATTGATCCAGGTATCCTGGAGAAACTCCTGAACCTAGGGCAAAGAAAAAAGCAAGCTGAGTAATCCTCCTAGGGCTGATGGGAAAAGTATGGCAAGGTGAGCTACTAACTGGGGCTGTTGGACCTTTCTCTGCTGTGAAAGGAAATTGTTCTCTCAGAGCTGTGGTAGCTAAAAGCAGCTCTCAAATCCCCCCACACACATGTGGCATCTGAACCTGGTCATATATCTCCTGCACCGACAAAAGACCCACAAAAGAAAAGCCTGATATTAAAAAGTGGGAGTGCTCTATTCTGTTTTATTCACAGTGTTTCCTTTTTGTTCTCTTTTCTACAGAGTGGTATCCCTGGAGCTGCCTGTGTCAGGGTCCCTCACAAAAAGTTGTGTAGACAGTATGATGAGCACGTAAAGCACAGAATGTTGTCTTCTCTTGACAAGTGAGAAGAAAGAATAGAAGAAGCCAAGGGCAGCAGCACTTTGCAGTTTTTTAATTTATTAAAATACCACCAAGTGTCACTTCTGCTCCACAGGCAGCTTGCTGTTTGTGTGTAATAAAAGAACCTCAGCCACCGAGTGGATGACAACACTGACTAGCTGAAATAGAACAGCACTGGGAGGGACCAGCATCTTCTCTGCCACTGATTTAGGGTGCAACTCTGTGCAAGCTACTCTGTGTGGCCACACCCAGGGTGCAATGTGCTGCCCTCAATCAGAGGACATGAAGATCCTCTGGTGGGAATTACCACAGAGCTGCAAATCTGTCTATTGGCATTGCAAGCAGAGTAATTTAATTAAGTATATAAAGAACATAGAGTGTAGAAAAGCATGATCCCATGAGTGTTTCAGGAGGAATCAAGGATCTTGTGCCTTGCAGCTGGATGGATGGGGAAATAAAGAAAAAGAAATAAAAGGAAAAAAAAAATCTAAACTTTTGAGTGTCAACCAGGACTCCTATCTGTGTATAAACCAGGTGCAGAAAAGAGGGGCTGCAGCCCTATATGGCCAGTTGTTTAACACATGGCTAAAAGCATGGTCAGCATTGGCTGATCCTAACCAGGGGACAATGACTTTTTCAGCTCATTCTCCCCATATCCCAGTAAATTTCACAGGCACATGCAAATTCCTCCCTGCCCCAAACATGATGTCTCTTTTGCTCATCAGTTTCCAGAAAATCAATCTGCAGCTGCTGCATCTGTCTAATACACACTGACAGAACTGCTGGCTGCTCCATGTGTTCATCCCTCACACCTCCTCTGCTCACCTGAGTGAAGGCCTGAGTCTGGATCTCTCCAAATTCCTCCAGAGAGACAGTTTCTGTTATGCTTGTGTTAAACAGAGACATGGCAGCTGCCTTGTCGCACTCATCTTGTACCTGTGCAAGGAGATTGACGACTTCTGGCCTGGTCAGGAGTGAGACAAGGTTGAATTCTCTCTGTTGTTTACGAAAAGGATATTCTGGGATAGGGATGAGCCCTAGCACCAAAAAAAGAAATAATGTCATTGCCTGCAACAGCCATTTCAGCTTCTGTTTTTACAGTACAGGTCCCTTTGGGAAGCACTTGTGAAAAGGACTCTGCTCTAATGCACAGGCCTTATCATGCACCAACTTCAGCAGAGGGCTGGATAAGAGTCTGTGCAGTCCTTCTGCAGGAGGCTCCCATGAGGGGCTGAGGTGCTGTCGTGGTGCCTGACTTTCCCAAGGCTCTGGCTCATGAAATTTCCATGAGAAAACATTGGAACTGAAGAAACTTCCCACTGAAGCTCCAAGACTCAGCTGAGTCATCTCATCTGCGAGAGTCCACTTGTGGAGCATCTCAAGGCCTTCCTGCCTTTGGAAGATTGAAGTGCACAAAATATGTCCCCCATCTTTTACTGGGGTCATTTTCCTCCTGTTTGGGATTCTAAAGGAGCCTGAGGCCTCCATACCTGAGGCATTTCCCAGCTGGGTACATCAAAGGCAAGGCAGTCCGCCCCAGCACAGTGGTAAGCTAATCACACTGCCAAACATTTGGTGCCATTAAGGGTACACTTGCAGCGTTACTGCAGCTTAGCTGATGAGTTCTAATGTATTATACTGAGGTAACATGAACATGCAAATATACCATAAAAAAGAGGAGACATTCTCAAAAGTCTCACATAAGCTCCTGTTGCTGCCCCTTGTGAGCTCTAATCATTACCATGAACCTGAGAGCTCCTAACCACGAATCCTATCAAAGACAAGAGGTAACCACACTGAATGACAACTGCTTCACTGTGTCCCCTACCTGTCTCTGGTGCTTCTTTCTCTTCTTTGTCTGGAAGGGTAACATAAGAAAACATCTTGGGTTTGGAAGCAACGACTCTGTCAAAGCTGATCCTGTTCATGGTGTGTTCATAGTCTAATTTCACTTCTTTCTCCAGGCTGCTTATAATGTCTAACATGCTGTTACAAGACAGAGAAACACAGAGAACCCATGGCATTTGAGCACATGATGTCTGTAGCTTTACTGCAAACGCCACCTCTCTCTCCCTCCCTCCTGAATTTGCTAAACCAGAAGTTGCCCTACCACTGAACACATCAGGAGAATTGTGCAGACAGTGAAGCAGCCAGCAAAGGTATCAACTGGACTTTTAATGACAGAGACAAGCAGGGAGTGAGGATTAGGACTGCAGCCTTCATAAATATCTTTTCAGTTCAAAGCAACATCTCCACTGGGTAGAAACATTGCAGAAGGAAAGAGAAATAACCACAAACTAAAGAAAGTAGCTGGCAACTCTGGAAAAGTTGGGCTATCCAAGCTGGCCTCCCATTTGCCTCCTGCTGAACGCCTCTTAGCCATTTACTCAGCCAGAACACTCACATAAGTGCTGAAACCCTGCTCCATTTACCTTGGGAAATCATCATCCTTTACCTCAAGCAGGCAGAGTACTTTTCTTTATCCCTATATTTCTGCTCACAGAGACTAATTACTCTCCTACTTTCCAGTTCAGGCCAGCAGACCATGCAGCTTCTCACACCTTCCTATTTCTGAGCAAGGCAATCAGTCACGGCTGATTCCCAGCAACACCACCAGTGCCTCATGATTCATCAGTCCAGGGACATTAAAATGCCTCCCCAATATGAACTGCATCACAAAGAGATACTCCATTATATCCAGGTGGAGATCTCCTGTTCTGTTTGCCCCCCCACCCCGTGCAGATCTTCTTTTGATTTGTTTTATCAGCTGTTAATAGATAGAAGGGTCACCAGCAGACAACAGCCAGGTCTCAAGACAATGGGTGGTCTGCAGAGTAGTACTGCAGTGACTCTTCCTCAAAAGCACAGGGAGACAGCAAGGTCAGCCATGCCACTTCTGTCAACCTTCTTGCTGTTGAAGGCCACTTAACTGCAAGTGTAAGCATGGCTTGGTGGGTCTGCATATGGAACCTGCTTCAGCTGGGAACACTGACAGACCACCCTCCTGCACATGTGTCCCTGGGGCACTGGGTATCTGCCTACTTCTGATGCCATTCTGGGCAACAGAGTGGTGTGCTTGCGCACAGAAGGGAAGGCAGGTGAGATCCACCGTCTGCTCAAGATCTGCTTCTGCTGACACTTGTTTTGTATCCCTACGAAGCCCCACAATGTTTATGGATTGAAGCCTGAGCCCCCAGACGTGCACATGTTTACCTCTTCTCCTCCTTCAGTTTGGGAGTGAACATAGCCAGGCACCTCATCCTCTGCAGGCTTTTCTCACTGATGGTGTCCAGCCCCTCTGTGGGCATGCAGTCCACGTAGAAGTGGTACATGAGCAGCCCCTGCGTCTTCTTGCGCAGGTTGTCGGCAGTGGCCACGCGTTCTGCAAACACCTGCGGGTCCTCAGCCAGGAACTGCAGACAAACTCGTGGAACCCAGTACTGACATGGCAACAGTGGAGCTCTTCCTGGGAAATCAAAGTACAGCTTACAAGAGTCTGCAGGGAAAACAAAACTCAGAATGGCTTGCAGTGCTGACAGCAGCTTTTTGATAGACAGGATAATTGGGCTACTTGCAGGAGATCAAAATGAGGGACCAGTGAGGGACAGCAAGAGATAGGGAGCATCTCCAAACCTTTCAAGAGAGGGGTACTCCATTTTAATCTGCCCACATTCCCTCTCAAAACGTCATTGACCCAGAAAGACCAACATTTTACTTTTCTTGAAGGCAGGAAGGATGGGAGAAGGAATTAAAAGAAAGGTGTCTCCAAAGGGAAATACTCAAACGGGGTCAAATTAAGATGCGGAGTTCTCTTCCCTGGAGGTTTTTTCAGACAAGTTAAACAGACACATATCAAGAGAGATAACAGTAAAAGAGATTAAAGGACTTCTTGGTGTCCTTCTCATCTCCAGCTAGGACAAACATGGGTAATGAATTAGCTCTCAGACTATATGACAGGTCCCACAAGGCTTTATTTGCAACACACCTTCTGGAGTTACTCCTCCATTGAGGATGGGTCTCCCTTCTGCATCACGCACCAGACCTTTCTTGTCTGTTTTATGGACCAAGTAGAGATCTGACTCCTTGTCATAATCCAGAACACCAACATCAATCCACTTGTAGATCAGTTCCTGGCTTTTGGGGTCCTCTGAGAGAGCCAAGGATTAAAATATGGTTAGTCCATTCTCCTGGAGGCTACAGCAAAAGGACTTTGCTGATCTGAATGGTGATGCCATATTCAAATCCATTTGCTCGTTCAAATCTCAGTCAATCTCACAGAGTTTCTGCTGTGACCAATTAAATAATGAACTTAGGTCTTACAGCTTAGAATTTTCAACACACCAGACAGATATGTATCTATACTGATACCAGTATGGATACAGGTCAGGACAGCATTATGCTATCTATTCAACCTGAGCAGTGATCAGCTGTGGCGTTCCCCAGGACAGCTGCAAGCAGAACTCAGCCATCACGTGCTGGCTGCCCAAGGATACACAGAGCTTATGTTTTATGCTTCAGTTTTACAGGCAGTCAAGCCTCTGGAGGCTGCTCCAGAGCTGCAAATGCCAGTTCCCATGCTTTAAAGCAGATGTGTTAATATGAGCTGCAGCCATCAGTACAACTGTACCTAGTAATGCCTTCTCATGGAGAAGCCTCAAAATGATGGGAAAACAATGTCCATGTAACTTAATTTGGCCCAGGTTTACTACTTGTATGTTCACTGCAGTCTGAACTCATCTATTGATCCTGCACTCCTCATCCTTGCAGTGAAGTCCAGGCAGAACATACTGTGTGCAAGTTACTTAACTCCATGAAGATAGCTATGCACCATAAAAAAAATTTTTGTCTGTGCTGATGGAAAGTCAAAAGGCAAAAGCAACTTTGAAGAAAGTGGAAATGGTCCAGGGCAGGACTGGCAGTCAGTGAGATCTCTGCTCTCTTGCTCTGCCTGCCCAAGCCTGGTCAAAATGAGATATGGCTTTTCAGCTATTCAGAGCTACACTCATCAGAATCTGTATGCTCCCTTCCGCTGAAAGGGCGTTTAACTGTTAGTGTTGTCCCACTTGAGCAGCAACTGATTCAAGTTTTACCATGTCCAAGTACATCATCTGTAGGTAAAAGTGCTTTTCCAGGTACTGGCTTTCTATCAGAAGATCCTGGCTCCAGTCCTAGTGAGATCCACTCTTCTGGAGTTCGACAGTCAAATTCATCATTGTCAAATACCTAAAAAGCAAGGACATGAGTGAAATTAAGATGTACTTCAAAAACAAGAAAACACTAAATAAAAACTTTAATGAGAGGAAAACATTAATATGCAGTTCCTAAATGGGTTACAAAATATGGAAATCAGTTGTGGAAATCACTTTCCTGGTAAAATTAAAAAAGTTTAATAAAAAAGACAATAAGAGACAGAAATAAAGCAAAGGTTTAAACAGTGGAGTGCTTGGCATTCGGCCAAGAGCACACCGGCTATTTTGGAGACACCCTTTATATATATACCATTTCTACTGCATTCTCAAACTAGTTTGCATGTTCCAAGAACTATTTAGCATGGCTCCTCTCTGGGTCTGCCTTTTCAGAGCATCCACATTTCTTGGCTGTGGTTTTTTACCATCTCCTCCAATTTGGGCTGTGGTTTTAGACTGTCTTTATGATCACCTCCAGCTTGGGCTGTCCATTCTTATTATCTCCTCCAATTTGGACTGCCCATTCTTACCATCTCCTCCTATTTGGGCTGTGGTCCATACTCTCTACTGATGGTAGGTGCTGATAGCTGGCAGATCAGTAGCAGGGGTCCTCATCATATGTTAATTGGATGTTATCTCAACCAGGCAGTCCAACTACCACAAGCATGACTATATCAGCTATTTCACTACTATGTCTAAGCAGGAAAAAAACCTATATCTTTATAGGAAATTTGCGTTAACATTATACATATGGCATCCATTTAATACTCATGAAAAGCCAATAATATAATATAATATGTATATATAACATCAGTCCAAGTGCAAAAGCTGCGCTTTTGGTCAATAATTTTCTCCCAAACAGCAGTATCTGTACCTCCAGGCCTCTCCTAGGGAGAGCAGACCAACACCTAGAGAGATTTCCTGCAGCAATACTGCTGACTACTGTAATCAGAAGGAAACATGAGACACCTTTGCTTTGGACACACAAAGGCCCTTGAGGAGCTATTAGTTTTTACTATTAGTTTTGACAGCACTTGTGGGCACCTGCAGAAGATGCTCAGCATCTTGTACAGACCTTTCAGTGCCCTAGCTAGCTCCAAAGCATTTCCTTGTTTTGTTGCTTGTTGTGTCAATACTGGCTAAGTGTCCTCAGAAACCTCCTGTGGAATAAGCAATGAGACAGATCACAAGTACCAAATGTGCTCTCTTACCTTTAATGGGAGGTAGATGGGAAACACGGTATCTTTTGTCTCCTCAAGAGGTGGCAGATTGTCAGGGTCATAGTGCCTTGGCATCAGCTGATTGGAGTCTATCCCCTTGCTGGCCAAGAGCTCAGCAATATCAAAGGTGAGATACAGCCGTCTCCTCCTGGTTTACATCAGAAGAGGAAATAACCACTTAATGTCCCTATGAGCATTCCCGTGCCTATATCTCCATTTTTTTACTGTGCACCCCTATCAGTAAAAACATTTTTAGTATACATTGCATCCATGTCTATTTCTTCATTTAGAGCACAAAATAATTCAGTGGAAGTGATATAGAATAATCAGTTACTCCAATCTATATGTTATATACATGTACTACTGCAGTAGTTATAGAGCATACACAAAACCAGAAATTAAAAAAAGAATGACAAAAAGATGACATAAGCACTATTTAAAGACAATGTTTTCCTCCTGCATCCCAGTGAATTGTCTTTTGCACCCTCTGCAATGCATGCATGCCCCACTTTGGAGATCATGACCTTGATAAAGTTTTCTTAAGGATTTTTGACGTGTTATGTTTTGAAAGCAAAAATGTGTCCATTCCACAGTGATGCCTCCAACCATCTTCTGGTTCCTTACCTCTCTACTTCAACCTTCCGAGGGTTTTGCCCTGGAAGTCGTTCAAAAGGCATCTGCACTTTGGGCCTGAATGACTGTACAGGGAAATCTGACTCAGCGAGGGTCTCAGTGGATGGTCCAACCTCTTGTTTATCCAGGAGACTCCTTAACCTCGAAGGCATCCTGAATTTTGTGACTAAGAGACAAATAGAAACACATCTTAAACCACCAGGCGTCACTTCGCTTTACATTCACGCACAAAGGAGGACTCTGCTGTCTATTGGGCTGTCTGCAGAAGTCACTTCACTAGATTTGTAAAAGAAATCAAGCAGACATCAAATTAGAAACAGAAAGAAAGACCTTTTTCCCCTGCTACAATATGTGATTATGGTTTTCCAGTATCAAAATGATGGCACAGAAGAAACCTCCACTGAGAATTGCTGTCATGCAGATTTTTGGGAGCCAGGGCTCTAAGGAGCTCTGTTTTGTTCCCAGCTTTGCTACAGACTCTCTACATGATAGTGGGCAAGTTATTGTCTCTAGTGCACAGCTTCCATCACCCTAAGAAAGGGATGGGATCCCCCTGCCTCTCTGGGGAACCCTGAGACCAAGAGTCAGTCACACCTGGGAGGAATGTGGTCAAAGTGGTGAGAAAGGGTTTATGAATATTACAGGGGAAAAGAAGTTGCACGGGTCATCTTTGTCTCCTGAAGTGCCTATTCACACCTTGGGACAAACCTCTCTATTCTCAGCTTTTGCTCAATCAAACCACCCACTCACATCAGCAATGGTGGGAGAAAAAATTGAGTTTAACAGCCAACAATCTCACCATTCGGCCAAATGTTTTCAACAGAAATTTGGACTAAGCAAAAAGTATACATTTCCAAGAACTGGCAGAAATTAAACCATGTCATTTACCCCATAAATAAACCAAACTGTTTATATTGCTAAACAAGTTTGCAAATAATAGAACAGCAGCAAACTGGGAATTTGAAGCTTAACCTAAATTAAGTAATTGCATGCAAGCTTTAAAAAGCGCTATTCCCTAGACAGAGCTAAGCATTGGACTAAAAATAGATTTTAGTGGAGTGAGAGATTTTCCTTTGATGAACTTTCACACTCTATCAAGGAGAAACTGAAGGTTCTGGTTTGGAATTGGGTATTTTGAATGTCAAGCTTTGAACCCAATTGTTCACCATGTTGCATGTGCTTCTGGAGTCATGGATGTGACCCTTGATTTCAAAGCAATTGTGCAGAGCAGCCAATAATGCTAAAGCCAGACATGTTTCAGGATAGTTAGGTATAGGAAGGGTCCTCTAAGAGGTCATTCTCTTGTCCTTCTTAAATGGCCCCTGACTCAGCCCTTGTAGCTGTATGTTGTCTGCTTAGAGACTAAAGGAAATAGCCACTAACTAGTTCCTCTCTCTCTACTTCCCTCCCTCAGGAAGGGCAGCTAACCTGGCATGAATGTGCTCTTAAACACTTGCATGGTCCATAACATAATTTTGAGGAACCCCTACAATGCAGCTCTTTAGCCTCAAGCACGTGTCTTGCTTGGGGTCTTTACAGAATGACCCTGATTTGTATTTGTTGTCAAGGAGCACAGCTGTTCCAATTTAGTCACTTCACTGTTGCCAAATCCATGGCGCCATCCATTATGGCACTTTGTGCACTATCAACTATTTATGTCAATACTGAGCGTTTCATTTGCATTTACATTTCCAACTTGATGGCTTCTTCCCCCTTGAAGAAGCAGCAGATCATAAATAGAGTTCTGTCTCCACTTGTTAAAGATGAGTCTAGCTTGTCAAGATTCACTTGAGGAAGCAGTCATTTGTCCTCACTCATGAAAATAAATGTCACATCTAAACACAGGAGGGTGGTATGTACAGTTCCCATCTTTCTCTAAAATCCTCTCACACACACACTTTCTTCCCACCCACTGCCAGTCTATGATCCATATCCCCAGGAGGGCTCTAGGGGCCAGGAGAGTGTTGGCAAACCTTCAACCATTCTCTGTTCCTATATTTGAGCATTCATGACACAAGTTCTTGTAAGCAGGTGGCACCAGCAGCTCTGTACACACACACAGAGTCCTTGCATCTAGGGAGAATAATCTGCTCTGGGTGCAGCTGGGTGCAGAATAAATAAATGAGGGAAGACTATGATTTTGGCTATACCTAAATCCCAAATACAGCATTACAGGCAGGTCCCATTTTTGGGGTTGTCATGCGCAGGGCCAGCAGTTTAACATGATGATCCCTGTGGGTCCCTTTTAACTCAAGATATTCTATGATTTTCACAGGAAAGGGACACTGCTGGCTCCATGCACAGTAAGAGCACATGCAAATTCAGTGTTCTCCTGGCAGCAGGACCAGAACTCCCACAGGCACCAGCACAGTCCACCCTGAACCCTGGGGGAAGTGGATATATCCAGGAGAAAAGGAAGCATGGTTTTACCACCCACTCAGACCACTTTGCTGCACTCTAAATCAAATTCACTTTTCACGGGATATTCAAGCAGATCAGCACCAATTCCTGAGCACTGAAAATGAAATCAGAGCACGAATCCAGAGGCAGGAGCCTAATTCCCAGCATGCCCACTTATAGGTGAGCCTAACAGTCATGGCCCAGTTGCCGGCTCCACCTTGTTCCCTCTCAGTGTATTTACCTTTAGGAGTGTGCTGCTCCTGGCCTGCCTTGTTCACCAAGGACTGGAACACGCGAGGGCCAGCAGAAGCACCCTGGAATGGGAGGGAAGTGTCAGAGCACAGTCGTGGCATAGTTTGAGTGGGGATCATAGAGCTACAGAGAGAAAGTGTGACTGTAAGACTGACTTTACCAGATCTTTAGAGACAACTGAGACTGTGAGTAATGGTCAGAAAAGGTTCAGAGACAAAAATACCCAAAAAGTTCACCCCAATGCACAAGGGCAGGGGATCTCCCAGCAGCATGTGGCCTGATGTCAGCTTAGGATGTTGACTGGGGGCTGATTAGGCAGCCAGTCATTGGGGTTTTACTACCAAATATCACCTACACTCACAACCACAAGCCTGCGCTGCCATTCTGGCATCCCAAACCCAGGCAATCATGACAGTGCTGTCACTGGCTGTGGAGGAAGGCAGCACAACTCTGACCAGGATGAGCCTCATGGCTTCACTTTGTAAAGGTCATGGTCTTGCACAAAGGCCTCTGGGCAAAGGAAGGGCCAGGACCTGGGGTGAAACCTCTATGAGTCCACACCAGCTGTACCATCAGGCTTTTCCTTTCAGGACAGTGCTGGAGACAGCACTTCTCTTTGTACTTACCCTCAAGCTACTGGAGGTTCCTGGAGCAGGGGCATCAGCAGAAGCCTCGCTGCTGCTACTGGGACGGCTCCTATCCAGAAAACTCCTCAATTCCTTCCTTGCTTTGTCCATCTTTTCAGGAGAGGAATGCTGTGACATAACCCTGGGCTTGCTGTGAGGGGAAAGGCATGGAGCCTGTCACACACTGTAGGTTTGGCACTCCTCCACTCCCTCCCACGGTGCTATGATGAGTGGGTGACACGGAAGGTCTAATCCCCTGATTCAATACCAGCCACTGCGTTCACGGCCTGGGGGCCATCAGACTCATGTGGCTGCCTCAATGGCTCACTAACCCTGGAGAAAGAGATCGCTTTATTATTCCAGATGGGTTTTGGAGTGCGAAAAACAGCACTGTACACTAGAAAAGCTGCTTTCCTTAAGCAGCAGGGGCTTCCCGGATCTGTGGCAGGATTCAAAACGCTGCCAGGAGAATTTGAGTAAACTGGGACTATAAGAGAAGTATTACTTTAGCTGCACCTCAATCCCTTAAAAACTTTAGTCACACTTGACTCCAGTGGGAGTAGACTACAGACTAGGATACCAACACAGCTACTCCCAGGTGTAAGTCTGCCTCTTTCATTTAAATAATTAATGGCAGATGTTTAAGCATCGCCTAACACATATTAAAATATAGCCAGAAGCTCCCCTCTTTCTCCTCCTGCAGGGGATATTTTTGCTCAGCTCACAAATAATTTCTGCTCTTCCACCTTGGGAGACACAAGTCCAGGCAAATATCACAGCTGTACAGCTTTATTTTATGAAAACCTTTGTGCGCTGAGAAATACCAAGTAAGAACAGCTCTCAGAGTTCTGGCAGGAGGATGATGCAACTCTTGAGTTTAGGCTTGTCTAAATGCAGAGATGACTACTGTAACTAATTAGAACAGCTAAAGTGACACAAGCCCCTCCAGCCTGCACACGCATGCACTGATATCATGGTGTACACATACCTGTGTAGCTTATTCCTATAAATTTTGAGTCAAAGCTTTCCATGGTGTCTCTCAAAGGTACTCTGAGGCCAATACAGCTTACTGATCAATTCCTGCTCAGGGCTAGACCCAGACTCCTCACCCAGCCCTACCTGACTAGTAGTTTGTTTCCTGTACCCTTGCTGGGACTTTTCTTACTTCTGGTAGCCAAGCCTCTGCAGTAGGAGTCTTCCAGCTTTCCACAACTAAGTTCTGGAAAGACTTAGCCAGGTCTTGAAGGCCACAGCTGGCACACTACCTTTCTGGAGTCTCATCCTGACCTGGAGACAATGCCACAGGATCCCTTCCTGCCATGCCCTCTCTGCTCTGCTCTTGAGTGGAGTGAAAACTCTGCTCGCCCTATACTCTTGATGAGAGAGGGCAATCTTTTCAAAATTTCACCTTGCTGCCTGTCTGTGAGAATGAATCGGTGGTACAGCAGAGAAAGCATTACATGCATGCCAGAGATAAGAGGGAATAACTGTACTGGTTTATTACTGCAGGTTCAAGCCAGTGCACAATTTTGAGAGGTTGAATCAAAAAAGAAATCAGATAATAAATCAAGGTTACCATGATGCGAATCTTTTAAGTGAAATGGAGTAAACGAACAGATTGGAAAGACCTGGGAGACGAGATCAATAATACCCCCTCCCCTCCTTCAAGCTAGAAAACCTCAAATCTCTCTCCTCTCAGCTTTGCTTTGGCATGGCAACTGGAATCTCACACCCTGAAGAATGAATTTTCCATGGAGGATTTTGTTTTTATTAGCTATTTTATGCTCTGGCCATATCTATTTTAGCAGCCCAGCAGGACTGATTGGAATCAGCCAAGATCCAAGGATTCCTGATGAATCACTGCTGGACTCTTTCGTGCCTGCTGCACTGGCTCGGGGAACAGCAGCAAGGCGGAACGACCCTGCGGTGCCTCTCCTGATGTGTCACCTGAGCATCCTCGCCTTGGCAGCAGTGCCAACGTGCCAGCAGGACTTGCTCCACTTTTGTCTCTTACCACCAGAATCCTAAACCCACCCAATGAAAGAAGCCAGCTCCAGGACACAAGGTTCATCTGAACTTTTAGTAGGGGTGAGCAGCTGAACCCATTCCCAATTTAGCAGGACTGGCAATCTCTGCCTAGAACCAAAGTAACATGGCTGCTGCCCATGATGGACAAGTTTCCATGACTGGGGAAAGGTGTACCAAGCCAGCCCACAGCAGGCCTCATTCTTTGCTGCTTTGCTCACTGTGTACTCATTCACACCTCTGTGAAGTCTGTCCTGAGCACTTATGTCAAAATAAAACAAACCCCTACTCCGTGTCCAGATCAGAAACATCACAGCTCTTCCAGCTGCACAGAGGGAAGGTCCCTGTGTTTGCAATTGCAAAAAAAATCTAACACACACCACTTGAAGTAAAGAACAAAACCAGGCATCCAAACTTTTCCCAGCAATTCCCCAAACAAATCAGTAAAAGAGCTTGTCTGGGAGCACTAAAGCTGAAGTGGATATGGGAGAACTGCTAAGCACAAAGGGAATCCTATTCTCCTGCCACCCCAGCTGCTGAGATGTGTCTGGGTTTTCCAACAGGAGGTTTCCCAGAGCATGGTGGGGAGCTCGCTTCAGTGCTAGCCTCCAGCTAGGTGGTTTGGCTGGTCCCATCCACCTCTCAGGAGTGGTCTCCAGGCTGGCTGCAAAGATGAGAGGAGACCCTCTCTCTTTTACTCAGCCTGACTGCTGATCCAAGAAATTTACTGCAGAGCAGTTTCCTCTTTCCAAGCTTCCAACACCATCTTTCCACACCCCCAAAAGAGTGTGCAGCATGCAGACCTAGGGCTGTCCTCCCCTCTCTCCATCCAGGGGTGACCCCAGACCTTTATCCCTGGGCAGCAGAGCTTGGCACAGATTGCCAGGGAGAGAACACCTTCATCCTGCAGCAAGTGCACAATGGCAGCTCAAGCTTCCAGCCAGCTGTGCTACAGCAATTGCTGATGGTACCGCATAGCTTGTGCTCAAGGATTGCTTGGTTGTCTGAGGGATCCCGAAGAAGAGCAGTGAAACTGCCCAGTGCCCCGTCACACTCCAGCTGGGGGCAGGAGGCTGGACACCTGCCACATTCACAGCCTTCAATCCTTTCTACTTGCGTCACTTTCCTCAGGACTGAATCTCTCCTTTGACAAGGAGAGGCACAAAGGTGGAGGAAATAGGACTCCAGCTCATTGCAAGTAGGCGAGATGTCTTCCTGAAAGCAGTTTCTCTGCCCTCCTCAGTAACTCTTCTCCCCCCTCTTCACTGGCAAACATCTGGCTGGCACCAAGCTGTCCCAGCTTTAGCTATAAAACCTTTTCCTAACTGCTGAGACANAAGATGTCTTCCTGAAAGCAGTTCCTCTGCCCTCCTCAGTAACTCTTCTCCCCCCTCTTCACTGGCAAACATCTGGCTGGCACCAAGCTGTCCCAGCTTTAGCTATAAAACCTTTTCCTGACTGCTGAGACACCTATCTCCGCATTTAGTCATGCTCCCTCACACCTGAAAAGCATGTTTCCTAGATATACCAGGTACGATGTATTATGCTAAATTGAACTATTCAAAATGAGAGCATATTCTTATGGCACTGCTGACACAACATCAGCTACAGCGTCTGTGTGTCATTGTGGCAAAACTATAATTACAATTTCTCGGTAAATCCAGGCTTTACACATCCAAGAAGTCAAACTCCCACATGTCTTGCTTAACGTCTGGTACGAGCTTTTTGATCTGTTGCCTCTACTTCAATTCTTTGATCCAAAGCTTTGACAAAATGGGACTCTTTTCTTTCAAATAAGGTTTAAAATGGCTAAAAATTGCAACAGAACTAGAGAATAGTACTTTAAATATCATCTAACCCCTAAGCAAAACCGCAGATTGAAATCTAGTATTTATCTAAAATCTATTTATCTGTGCATAGGCAGAACCCCAGCTACTAGACCATCTGGACACCAACATGCAGAAATTCCCTCTTCCTATAATTTAAGCCATACAATATAAGATCAGACAAGGTGATGCACTCTCAACAAACTGCTTTAAACTTCATCCCATACTTCAAATCCCTTCTACTTTAAAAAGAGAGTTGAAAGCAATTTCGAGTTTTATAACAGCCCATTCCCTCCAACAATTTGCAGAGTTTTAAAATTGATTTTCCTCTGGGTTTTTAAATGCATTATTTTCTCCACGGGAAAGCACCACGCAAGCAGCACCCGCGGCGGGGGGGAGCAGCACGGGCGGGTGGCGGCCGGTGCTGCTCGTTACACCCGGGGCTCACGGCACGGCCTGGGCTTACAGCCACGGCGGGGGCCGCAGGACACCCCGCCAACGTTCACACCGTGACTCCAGCAACGCTTGTGTCATTTACGAAGCACAACGCGGATGAAACAAACGCTGCTGTTGGTTTCGTTACTGCAGCACCGCGGGGCGCGGGAGGAGCAGCCCAGGGGCTGTTAACGTGCGACGTGTGGAGATGGGGCAGCGCCGACAGCAGCTCCCAGCGCCCCCCGTGCCCCAGCCGCGGGGACACCCCGCTCCCAGCGCTCCGAGGAATCCTGGCCCTGCCCGCCGCTTCAGTGTCCGGAAAGCACCGGGGGCCNGCCTGCGGGCGGTACGCACCCACCGACCCGAGTCCGCCCCGACCGGCCCGAGGCCGCCCCGACGCCGCACGCGTTGCCACGGGAGCAGGGGCGGGCAGAAGGCTCCGGCTGGAGACTGCGGCTCTCCCCCCGCGCGGGCCGTTGGGCTGGTCCGGCGGAGGCGGGGGGCAGCGCGGGCCCGGCCACGGCACGCCCGAGGCGGGGGGGGCACTCTCCTGGGGAAGCGGGGTCTGTCCAAACTGCATTGCCAGCGCGGGGCTGTGCGGAGTCCCCGGTGCCCCCTCAGAGCCACCGCAGGGCCACCGCAAAGCTCCAGCTGCCACTTCAGCTGCCGCGGCAGGGACATCGCAGAGCCCCTGGAGCAACCTAAGAGTTACGAACACGGAGTTGCCACCGACGTCTCTTGAGTTGCCACCACGGCGACACCACAGAGCCGTCCCTGCTACTGCAGAATCACCACTGAGTCACTACACTAGTGCCAACGCGGAGCCGCCACCAGAGGCTACGGCTGTGGAGCAGTGCCACCGAGCCGCCACCAGCCCGTGCCTTCCAGGACTGCCAGCCCCAGGGCGCGGGTGCTCGGCATGCCAGCAAGGAGCCACCGAGTGCCACTAGGGACAGCCCCCATTCCCCATGCGAGGAAGGCGAGGGGCTGAGTGACTGCTGTCATCTTCCACACCAGTTCGCTGCCAACCCTGCCAGCCACTGCCCAGGAAGGTCCGGCACATCCTTCTTCCTTCCCATTCCCAAAATGAGTGGAGGCAGGCAGGGTGCTGATGTAGAGCTGTACCTTGGCTTGTCGAAATCAACCTTGTGCACCCATGAAAGTCTTGAGCTAAAAGAGCATGTTGGGTGGGGATGGAGGACTACTGGCCCTGGAGAATGTGTCATTCCTGCAGAAGGAAAGGTGGCATTGAGTCCTGTTGAACAGGCCCCAACAAGCTGGTCCCCCTCAGAGGGAATGGTGGGGAAGGGACAAACAGTGCCAGCCCTGTGGGGGAGTGAGGAAGAACAGGTTGTGATTATTTTCAGGGAGAGGAAGGAGGTGGAAAAGTAGAGAGGAAAAGATTTAAAGAGAAAAAACCCCAAGCCATGAGAGATCTGCTGTGAAGGAGTACAAAGGACAGAGGAGGAGGAGGAAAGGGTGAAACAGGAGATGAGTGGAGGTTCCTGCAGGGGCAGAGCTGTGGCAGGTGGGTGGGCAGGAGCTGCTTCATAGCTCTTTTGAGACCCCCAGTGCCTGCTGACTTGGTCCAGGCTGACAGTAAGTCCTGCTGCTTCCCAGCTGTGCAGGAGCGGTGCAAGTGCTAGAAAGCAGGGCCAGAGGAGCAGGACAACACAGCTGGCAGGCTGGCCTGAGAGATGCCCGTTAGGCCTTGTGAGTGGGCAGAGAATTAGGCAAAGAGGCACCAGGAGGGGGGGCATGCCATGGGGAGGCAGCAGAGCCCAGGCCAAGAGCACTGGCTCCTCTCCCTGCCTGGGTACCTGCCAGAGTTAAAGGGCCTCGGCAGTGAAGGGTGGTGAGGCATTTGTGCCATCCAAAAATTTGCAAGTGAGGGGATGTGAGGTTTGGACAGAGAAAGATGGGGCAGGCAGAGCATCAGAGAATAAACCCAAGCTTCTCCAGATAAGCAAGCTCCCTCACAGCTTCTGCCAAGGTTTTCACAGGATCAACCCCATGCAGCAAGGAGGTCTCTGGGTGGATTTGCCCTCCATGCTGAACTGCTCCAAGTCCCACTGAAAGCAGCGGATGCTGGAGAAACTCCCAGGTGTACATCCTCTGTCATATCGCTGGCCTCATCACTTTACTTAAGTAAGGAGCGCTGCTGGCTTGCCTCAATTATGTTTGATATAATTACAGCTCTTGCTGGAGTTCCCTGGAGTCACATCCCAGATGGCTTCTCTGATTGAGAGGAAACAATGGTGGAGCCCCGTTGCCCTTTGCATGGAAAAAATGTGCATCTGTTTCATGCTGGCTTTATCTCCCCTGCAGTGGGCTGGGATTCACAGCTGGTCTTGGTCTTCCTGTGGTCAGCTGGGCTTCATTTTGGATCAGGCTTTCATAGTTCACCACAAAATGCTTCAGCAAGTCAGGAGGTGAAAGCCCCACTGATTCAGCTGGCGGGGCCTTCACAAACCCGCCAGGCCAGAACACAAAGCAAAGAGGTGTGTGAGCCACCTGCTCTCCATCTGTGTGCTGCCATGCCTGATCCATTCCCTGACCTGCCTTCAAAAGGCCTTTCTGGTTCTCCAGAGCCTTGCTCCCAGATGTTGCAGCAGGATGTGCTGGCACTGTGTCCTGCTTCCATGGGTGCTCCTTTAGCCCAGGAAGACCAGGCAGGGGAATATGTTACCTACCCACGTCCAAAGTGCGGGTTCAAAGTGGTGATGGTGGTGGTTGGCACAGCTGAGCATCTCTGTGCTCTCACCTTCTCATATCTGTCTGAACTGAGATCCCTGGCTGGGCCAGCACAAGAGGTTTAGTGTTGCCTTTCTTCTGACAGTTCTTCTTAGTGCTCCTTTTCTACCATGAGCTCTTTTGAGGCCACATATTTGATGGTGATTTCCCAATAAAACAGTTCTTCAAGAAGAGGTTCCTGAGTCCCTGCTAAAACACACTGGTCAGTGACTTACCCAGTATTTTCCTTAGTGCAGGTGTGTTTTGGGAAAAGGGATACACTATTCTCCCTGTGTCCTGTCACACCACTGGAGTGAAAGCATGAGCAAAGTTTAGCAGAATCTGGACTCACAGGGAGGGAACTTTCCTTCCGCACAGTTACCAGACATGAGAATCAAACCAGTTTCAGTAGGTGTTAGGGTGTGAGCTGGCACTGGGAAGGAGAAATATGTGAAAGATGCTGGTGGCTCATTCTGTCTCTGAAACTCTTTTCTGACTGAAAAACAGCCCAGCTTTTCTTGTACATGGTTGGAGCCACTTTTCCTGCTCTGCACTTTCGCTCATTTGGCTCTCCTGCATCTATCCCGGTCATATAGGCCAGAAAACCCCATATCACACCAAAACTAACCTCTACAGAGCACAGCCTTCCCTTAGTTATGGGAGGAAGAATAAAATAGCAAAAATCCCGACTTCTGTGGACCTTGGAGATGATGTGCTGGTTGTTTTGTTCCATCGCTTGCACCTACCCCCTACCGTGGGTGGCAGGCCCCATCAGATTTAGCAGTGTTTCCATACCCACCCCACACACATTTTGCTGAAGGTGTAAATGATCCTTAAAGCACAAGGCCACTAGAGAATAAGGCCCTAGATTTCTCTGTCTCCACACCTACATGTGTTCCCACACACAAGATACAGCATTAATCTAGAGTAAAACACCACATGTTGACAATGCTAACAGTACATTTGACAGAAAGTCCTCAGATCGAACCCCAAGACACAAAACCCTGAGAAAGTCATAAAGCAGGGAGAGTCAGGACAAGGTCTGACTTCTTGTTGCCCCAGCACTTCTCCTGAAGGGGCAGGTTGATTCTGGGGAGGTGATATCAAGCCAGATTCTTTTTATATTCCTGCTGCATTCAACAGCTCTCTTGACACAAGGCTGTTACCTTGAATTCAGTCAGGCTGGGACCAGTTTTTAGCTGCAAGTTCTGTACTTTCCAGCCAGTTTTTGCTTCAGAAAGCGAATGAGACTTTGGCTCCAATAGTGACTTGTTGGTTAACTTTATCCTTCATCTCCACCCCTGTGCCACAGTACATCATCTCCCCAGTGTGTGTTCTCTCACACGGGGGATCACACCCTTAACCCAGCCAGAAGGCTTCCCCAGGGAGTTTGCAGGCAGAGGTTACTGCCCCAAGAAAGACACACAGAAAGCATGGGGCTGTCCAGAAGGAGGAAGATGACAGGAGGATTACGTTGGCCAATATGTACTTTTAAGGCGCCTTGATTCCAGAGAGGGTTAGTGGCAGAGGTGCTCCCAAGTTTCCCACCCTCTGGCTCCCAAACCCCCTGGAGCGAGACCGTAAATTCCTCGGAAGTCCCAACAGATCAATGGCCAGATTTCATGCAGATGACAGATCACCTGTCAGAACATACACAGGAGTCCGAAGATCTGTTACTCCACAGCGAATATAGTGCAGCTACTTCCCCATTACTTGCCTCCTTGTAGAAAGGCTGGAAAATTTCACTGAAGCTTCCAGAGGAACTTCAAGCTTTTCATGAGACAGAGGCATCTTGGCTCCCTACCACAAGAGAACTTGCTGGGGGCTGTGGAGAGTTCTGGTTCAAGTCTGTGGTCTGAACCAGACCTGTCAGGCTCAACGTTAAATCTCCTCTCAGCAGGTAAATGTTGAAATTATCTGGCTTTGAGCAAAAATTCCAGCCTTTGCTGACAAACAGCAACAGACTCCTGTGAAAAGCCTTTCTTTCAACCAACTGGCATCTGATCAAGGAATCCCCAACCTGTTCAGATTTTTTCCACTGGAAAGCATGTGCCAAAAGCTGGAATGGATCGTCATCTGAGCACTGCTGTTTCACATGCTGTACAGGGCCTGAGCCAGCAGGCTGAACAGAGCAGCAAAATCAATGCATGTCTTTGCACCATGAGAGGACAACCCAACATTTTTTTATTTAAAATGGCTTCAAAACAGAGTTTCTTGAACTTGTTCATCAGCTGATTTATTGCACCAGGTGGCAGCCTGACTTCCTGCCATCATTGACAGTGGTGTCAATAGTTGGGCATTCATACCATTTGTCTGGCTGGTCTATCTACCCTCGAAGTGCCTCTCACTTGGCAGGAAATATTCTCCATAAATAGCTCTTTTAAACACAAGAAACTATATAAAAAACTGTTGGTGGAAAGCAAACAAAAACAAACAAACCCCCTCCAAACAAACAAACTAAAAACCCCAAGAGAGTTTTTTGCTATTTTCCATCATATTTTTGTTTTCAGCTGGTAATTGTAGCAATGTAAATATGAATGCAGATGTGAGACCCAGAGGAGAATGGGAGCAGAGTTTGGGTGTGACCTTTTGTTGCCTCTCAGCCTGCCTACCCCACACCCAGTGTAAAGGGAATCACTGGTGTGTCCATCCTGCAGAGCAGGTGACATTTCTGGGGATCTCAGTGGGAAGAAGATTCCTGAAGCTTAAGGCTGAGCTTCTTCTGCCCAAAGAAATTGTCACCTGCTTAGTGAGTGCCAATCTTTTGCCTCAGTACAGGGAACAGAGCTCAGAGAAGGCAAAATCTGAAGAAAGCTGTGGCTGTGGCATTGCTGGGAGGAACTGGGCAACCAAGTGAGAGGAATTATAGCTTCCAAATGTGTACCGACATCCTGCTAATTCCCAGATCTCCCCCTACTCCCTCCTCTGCTGACGTTCCCGTCCCCACTTCAATACCTGCCAGGTCCTTTTAGAGAGCTGACATTTCCATTCCTGACATTTTCTGCAGCTCCATCTGGGAATTAATGTCCGGATATTAGCAGCGATGGGGCCGTTTATCATAATTAGTCTCATGAAGCTACTAAGCATCCAACTATTTTTCATCAGCACTGAGGAAATAAACTGCAGAATCCAGTAGACGAGACGGACGATTTATTTATTGATTGATTTATTTTGGTCTGTCAGGATGCAGCTTTAAGGTTTGTCAGGATGAGCAATGCTCCTCAGAGGCAGTGACGACAGTAGGGCTGGCTCACCTTGGGTGTGCGAGCTGCAGAGAATAGGTCCCCAAACCCCCTGAGACAGTGAGGGGGCATTTGTTATCCTATTATTATCCTGTTATCCCAGGCTCTAGCCTCCTGCACTTATAAAATGACAAGTTGTGACAGGTTGAACCTTGTCTGGACAAGCTCAGGGAGAACCAGCTGCCAGCCCCATGATGGCATTATGAACGAAAGCCATCTCCAGGCATGGATTTTCTTCTCTGTCAAAGCAAGGGTGCTGTGTACCCTACAGGAGGTAGCACAGGGACCAGCAGCTCCAGGACTCTCATTTGGCTGGGTGTGCATGGTCGTGCTTGGACCTTTATGCTAAACAGAGGATGCTGCAGGCAGCACATGTGTCTGTCACCTTCCAGAGGTGCCTGGGAGCAGATGAAGCTGTTTTCTCACTTGTCGTCCCAATTGGAGCAGGGTGAAGTACAAGCTTGTTGTTTTCCTTCCCCAAAGGATTTGGATTGAAGGGCAGGGAAGCAAAGTGCCATACACAAGAGATCTCACACCGTGTCCACTACAAGCAGGGGAAGGTTCTTTGGAAGGGTACTAGGGGTTGGATTTATCTCTGCCAGAGAAGGTGGATAGTGCTTGCTGTGGTCTCAGTCTTAACTTTGGGGGGCCAGTGCAATAGATTGTCTGTGTTTCTGTGAGTTTGGCTCCAGCTCCCTGCTCTCCAGGCATAGCTGGTGCCTGAGCTGATGAAACCTAACAAGGGCTCTTATCCATCCTGATGGCTACCACTCAGGGCAAGGAGCCTGTATTGATTTCAGGAGCTCTTCTACCATTTTGCAAGCTTCAGTGACCTCCTTACATGTTCTGAGTGAGATGAGATGAGATGGGAGATTCCCGGCAGGGTCATCTGCCCTGCACCACACTGCTCTGCATGGCTCGAAGCCCATCTGCCTGGGAACGAGGATTACAACGCTGTGTGGAGCTTCTGCCCAGAGTGAGGCATGAAGGGCTTCTGAATTCAATGTAGCTCTTCTCTATCCCCATAAAACCCCACAAAGTCTTGCTGCATCCCACACACCTTGGTGCTCACCTGTAGCAAGCCCACCTCCTCCCTGCAGGCTGATTATCAAGAGCTTTCCATCCTGAGGTTTGCTATGCAAACATCAAACATTTGTGTTTAAATATTACACTCTTCTGCTGATGTGAAGCTAGTAATTACAGCCAGATGGGACCTGGCTCACAGGCAGACACAGGGCCCACACGCTGCTCAGTGGTGGCTTTTTTTTTTTGCAAAACCATGTGGCCGACCACCGGCAGAAATATCAAAAAAGCTGAATGCAATTAAAAACAATGAGGAAAAAAAAGGCATTCTAAATATATCATGCAATGTATTCCAGGTGAGCACTAAATGTTCTGGCTGCAGTGCCTGGCAGCCCCAGTACTATACATGGGACACGATCCAAGTCAGCGTGCTCAAGCCACACATCCCTCCAGGCACAGCCTGGCGATGACATGCACTGATTTGGTGTCAGCACCTCCTGCAGCACCAGCAGGGTCTGATCCTGCAAAGCCTCCCTCAGCTGAGGAAGAGCTCTTTTGGCACAAGGGCCCGACTGAGCCCATGCTCAGAGTGTCTCCTATAAGGGTGTCACAATCCCAGGGCCACCACACTGCTGGTGTGAGCTTTCAGCTGCTGCTGCCTCCTCAGGGATCACCTTCACTGCACAAGCCTGCACACACTTCTGCCTTGCACGAGCTGCCCAGGGTAGGAAATACTTCATTTTCTACCACCTCCAGGATTTCAGATCTGCTTCTATTCAAGGCAAAACAAAAGCATTGCGGTGAGTGGTGGATTTTTTTTTCCCTTGGATCATAGCCCACAGTCCATATTCACATTCCACATCTGATTGTGTTTTTCATAGATAATCCTCTGCCCATTGCCTACACATCAACCAAAAGGTGAGCAGGAACGTACCAGTTTTAGCAAAATGCCCCCACTGTTTGTCCTAGCCACCACCTGTGTTGTATATACACACCACCAAGTGCCCAGGAAACAATCCCCTCCTTGCCCCACACACCTGATTGAGTTCCAGCAGTAACAGAGATGTAGTAAGAGCCACCACTGTTGTGTGAAAGAAGGGCTAGAGCTGGTCCATCATGCCCAGTTTAAGTAGCCCCAGAAACCACTGCAGGTGATGCCATTATGAGCTGTAAAGGCTACAGCCCTTCCTCTGCAAATCCATCCAGCTCTGTGGCTCACCCTCTTATTTTACTCTCAGGATGCTTCCAAGCCAAGAAGTGCAAAGCCAGAGCCCAGTTTCCTGTCCAAACAGCCAGGGGTGTTTAATTCATCAGGACAGCTGCTGGGATATGCCCTCCATGTTGTAACAGTCAGGGTTACGCAGGTAACCTGCTCACCCATCCATCTGCAAATGGTGTCCCACAGCCAGCCTGCCAGGCAGGAGCCAGCAGCTCTGGTTGTAAGGAGAAGAAAGAGAAAGCAACAAACAGAGAAAAAAAAATTCTTAGTAAGAAACCATAGAGCAATAGCAAACACGTGCTGTCATTTGAGACGATTGCCAAGCCCTGATATGCTTCCCTCTTGAGGAAATCAGGATCAGCCTTGGTGGGAGGTGGAGAACCTTAATCTCACTTGTCTGCCATCTCTCTGGGGTCTGCTTCTCCCTCCTCCTGTGCTCTACAGGTTTCTAACTTTCCAAATCTTCCTCAAAGGACCATGAGTAGAGCTTTCCAAGGAAGCTTGTTTCTGATGTCACATACCCCAGAAGAATGTTATCTGCTGGGAAAGGAAGGAAAGGGAAAGGAAGGGAAAGAAAGAGAAAAGAAGGGAAAAGAAAGGAAATGGAAGGACTCCATGCCTCTCTGCTCTCTACACCCAAGAAGCAGAGCTTCGGCATACCATTACCAACCCTTGTTTCTGCAGTAACCTTATCCAGCGCTGCATGGGTCTGTGCAAGCTCTGTTGTACTACTGTTGCCTTCATGAATAATGGATCCCCCTCCACCTTCCCTCTCCTCTTCCCTGTTGGATCTCATTTCATGTTGTATGAAATGGTAGGTTTGCTGCTTCCCTGGGCTTGATCTGAACATTCTGATTCCCAGCTCCAGTTTCTCCTCTTCCCAGGATGTGAGTGTAACCCAAGAGGGCCCTGACTGGTGAGGGCAGAGCCTGTGCTCTTTGGTCACCTTTGGTTCCTGGCTTGTCTTCTGCTAGGAAACAGCTGATCCCTGATATTCTTAGAAACCTGTAAGTTCTCCTTCTCTTCTGGAATTTTCCATTTTAAAGACTAAAAGTGAAGTTCCAGGAAAAAGATTCTGATTCTAAAAAGACAAGTCTCTATGACTAAATTAATTATATCTACAATTCTACACAGGTTTGGGCCATGGAACATTAGGGGTCACTTCTACAGTACAGTCTGGAGAATTTAATTTCCTTTGTTCTTGGAAATACTCAGCTTTATTGAGCTTTATCTGGTAAAGACCATTGTTTTTATTTTCCTTCAGAAGCCACAGGCTCAGCAGTGAGGTAGCCAGACTTTTAGCAGGGAATATGCTGTGGCATTTAGCAGCATCATGGGTGCCTCTTGCCTTAGGTCTTACCTCCTGCCCACTGCTGCAGTAGCACCACGATCCAAGGTGAGGATAAATCTGAAAGTTGTGTGCTGATCCCAGTTTCCCAGTCCTTCTCCTTTAGTCTTATCACTCCAGATTACAAGAAGCACCAAGTTCAGACGCCCTTCTCTGCAGCTGTACCTCACCACTGTGTCTTCTGCCACCCTCACCAGCCCAGTTTTTAATCTCTGCCACACTCACTTGGATTTGCTGCCCCTGCAGATCCACCCACTTTGGGATTTCCCTGAGGAGAGCCAGTGTTTAAAAAAGGACCGTGAGGATCTGAAAATCAAAGGCAAGGATCTCAAAAAACCTGCAACCAGGAGAGTGAAGTGCAATTTAGGTGAAAGTGTAATGCTTAGAAAGGGAAGGGAAGAAAACAGGGTCCTCAGTGAGAAGCCCCACTGCCAGAGGCCTTTGGAAAGACACCAAATCAGTTGCCTGGAAACTAATGCTGCCCCTCATTATTGTCAGCACCAGAAAAAACCCACAAACACCATAATTCAGGCCACCACTACTGTCTTTTTCTCTTGGCTGAACAGAAGAAGGAAAGAGAAGAAGCCTTTCATGCTCATCGGGTAGCGGGTTGTCTCCTTGTGCTCAGTTCAAGGGGTTGCAGGCACTGTGCTTTTGCATCTGGATGGTCAGTTCCCATGGCAAACCTTGTGTCCTGAAATTTAAAGGCTGAATCATCCTTCTACAGCTTTTTAAAAATTAAAGAACCGTTGAAGTCGGCAGGAGCCTCTGGGGACCTCATCCGACCACCTGGCTCAAAGAGCCAGCTCAAGCAGATTGATTTGTACCACATCTCATCAGGGTTGCAGTATCTCCAGGGATGGAGACCCCTCAGCCTCTCTGGGCAGACAGTTCCAGTGTTGGATTACCCTTCTGGTGAGGTTTTTTGTTTAAAGCCGAGCTCAAAAACTCTTTGACAAAAAGGACTGTATAAGTGACCCTTACAGAACAAAACATGCATATACACATGAAATTGCTCAAAACAATCTGGTTGCAGCAAGTTTAGTGTTAATTCCACAGCTGAGCTATTTTCCAGGGGACCCTCGTTCATCCCACGCACAGGACAGACTTTGCACTGTTAGCAAAAAGTCTCTCAAGGCTTTTCCATGGTGTTGTTCAGTGCACGAAGCCCGAGGCAGGATTTGCTGCACATTATTCAATCTCTGCTAGGGAGGTAGGATTATTAGTCTCCTAAAAAGCTTTTCAATTGAGTTCACTAAAATAGCTGAATGTTTCAAAACTGGTAATGATTTTAGCTTTGCAAGTTCCCTGCCAGAGGATGGGTCTACGCTATGGCTGTTTTACAGAGGACAAAGCTTGAGCCCAGAAGGGCTAAAGGGATGGGGTGCTGCATGGACACACCAACAAGCAGGACATTACAGTGCACTTAAAAGGTGAAGCAACTTCCCTTCAGGTCAAAAGGCTTCAGTAAAGTCAGTGTCCCATGGCAGACCACGCTGCTGGACGAGGAGCAGCTCGGTGCCTGGGTGGCAGTGGCAGTGTGCTCACCACACCAGGTCATTTCCTACAGCCCACAGCCAAAGAGGGCTTGGGCTGTGGGAAAGAGGCTGAGATTGTCCAAACCTGGGTCTAGGCAAGTCTGGCTCATTCAAGCCTAAGCACTTTGCATTTGAAGGGGGCAAGTTGAAAATAAAGAAAGCACCTTGAGAGTCAGGCTCAGGCAGACAGGTAGCACAAAGCACCTGCCACGCTGGCCCTGGGACCGGAGACCTGTAGCCTTTGTCACACAGGTGGTGGCTAATCTTTCTTCCACAGCTGTTTCTGTAATCCATGGTGGCACTAACCCTCTTGTCTATAGTCCAAGGAACCTTTTGTCTTCAAACCAGAGACCTCTGCAGGGACCCCTTTTCCTGATTGCCCCTAGGAGGGAGATTTGGCTTTTGTTTGGGTGAAGGCTTTCCTGATTCACCATGGGAGGGGGGAACAGGACACATGTTTCAGGAATTAAATCCATTGCAGGAACTGAAAAGATCCTAGTCCCCCAAAAGCTGATCCACAATGTTAAGCAGGGAGTGGAAAAGGAAGGAAGGTGAACAAAAAAGATTTTGCAAGGAGCAGACCAAAGGCAGGTCTGAGTTTCACTGTCTGTGAGGAGAGCAGAGCCAACCCCCCTTCCTCCCTCCATTTCCCAGCCCTTCCCTCTTACAAGCTGCAAGTCCCTGGGAGGCCCCTAATCTGCTTTGCTGTACAAAAGACCCAGTCTACTGGCTTTCCTTTTCTTTCTGCCTATTTAGAGTTGAAGTGGGGATCAGTTTCCAGGCACGAAGGCGAGGAGGGGGAAGGAGCAGCGTGCAAAGGGTCTCTGCAAAAGAGATCCTGTGGAGGGCAAGAGCTCAGGTGGTTTCAGGTGGGCAGGACACGCAGGGACACGGGGTGTCTGGGGTTGTCAGGATCCTTGCTTTCTGAGTTTTTCTGCTGTGCTTGGATATCACTAGCAAACCGATGGAGAAGATAACTCCTTCCATCTTTTCTTTTTTTTTTTTTTTTTTTAAGAAACAGGATCTCCAGTCTCTTGATCATATTCAGAGAATTTTTCTGCACTGCTCCTGGCAACAATTCAGCCTACCTGTCCAGGACTCCTACCCAATGCTAGATGAGGTCTTGTCAGTACTTCGCAAATGCTATTAATAATTTCCTGCTTCTACTGGCAATATCCCAAACCCCTCGGGTCTCGTTTGCCTTTTTGTGCCTTTAGCTCATTGGTGGTTCATAATCACCCATGACTGCTACAACGAAGTTCACCTCCTCCTCAGTCATGTCCAACTGACACACTGCCTGTCTAGCACAAAAAACCCCAACCCTGTGATTAGTCTTGCATTTCGTGCTCTTGAATTTCAACTCGTTCTGCGTCTCCGTGCTCAAGGTTGTCTGCTGCTTTCTGTTTGATCTCCTGTCTCCTCTGCATTCACAATGCCTCCCCCTTCTGCGTCATCAGCTGGCTTAACCTAAGCACTTCCACTTCTTATGACAACATCATTCATGGAGAGAATAAACAAGATCAATCCCAGATCGATTCCAGTGAAACTCCAGTGGTGAACTCTGTCTAGCCTGCTACTGCCTCTGTCCAGAGGTACAGCTTCTGTGCCCGGCTTCTATTTCTTCCCACTAATCCCATCATCTTCAGTTTAATTAGTAATTTCCCTGACACTCCATTGAGCACAGCTTGGCGCATTTGTCTAGAAATTTGTCTAGATGAATTGAGATGAGCAGGCTGTCTCGGCCGAATGCTTTCCATGGCCTGCCGAGCTGGTTCTGCTCCAGCCCTTCAACTGAGCCGGCCTGCAAGTTTTGTTCCAGGTCTTTGCATGCTGCTGACCCATCCTACAAACTCCCCAAGTCCCACAGTAAAAACATCAAACGAACCAGGAGTGGGTACTACATTCACAACATTCAGTGTGGTTCTTTCTCTTCTGCAAGAGGTGCTGCCTCTGGAAACCTTGCCATCACACCTGCATTTTGGCATTTTTGTCTGTTTGGAAACCAAAAAAATACCTGTTTGTCCTGGCTGTAACACATCAACGTGTCTGAGTTTTGTATCTTATTTTGTTAAACCATTTAGGCTTTGTACTGTCACTCTCTAACTTGCATGTCGACCCTACACCCAGCATTATCATCCTCTTCAGACTGACTGGGAGCCACATCATTAACATCTTTGCTACCCAGCAGAGCCACTGTGCTGAGTGGATGCCTGAATTATATTTTCCTTAGTGTCATAACACCCTTTGTTAAGATTTAGGTCAGCCAGTTTGCTATATTGTCCAGGTCTCTAGAATATTCTGTTTCTTGCCACCAAAACTGGTAGGGGAGGACATGAATCCAGTTGGAACTGAATTTCCCAGAGCTGACCTCATCCTTTTTAATGCGAGGCCAGCACATCCCAGATCCCTCCCTCATGGGCTCGGGGAGCTTTAAGGTTTTGCGTTAGCTTGGCTAAATGCTGTGCCAGGGGACCTGGCAGTCCTGCTTCTCCTGACCCTCAGGCACTGGGTTCCAGATGTTCCCACTGCAATCCAGGCCTGCCAGAGGCAACTTTGATGCTCTCTGGGATTGGATCAGATTCTCTCTAGTGCAGACAACACTCGGCCTAGAAATAAGGCATCTTTTCCGTGCCTTCATTTGGAAGGCAAATAACAAACAAACAAAGTCCGAATTAAACTGTAAAACCCTCTCTGTCAAGCTACTAANATGCCTTTATTTGGAAGGCAAATAACAAACCTGTCCGAATTAAACTGTAAAACCCTCTCTGTCAAGCTACTAAAAAAACAGTTTTCCCCAGTTTAATCCAGCCTGCCGGGGTACTGGGATCCCCAAGCAGGGAGCAGTTCATCCTCAGTCAAGGGAGATAAGTGGACTCTGAACAAGGGGACGAGCAGACTCCCCGTGTTGTAGAGGAGGCTGGGACAGAGCCCACACCCTGCAAGGGGCAGACTGGACAGACCCCTGGAGGGTCACTGCTCTTGGTAACCTTTGCAGGAGACTGTCTGAACCTCGCTTTGCTCCCCGTGCCTCCCGGGATGCTGCTGGCTGTCAGGGCTTCCCCAGAGACCGCGCCGGCTGCTCCCACCTCACCTGCCCTGCTGCGAGCGCCACAAGCGGAGCCAGAGCCTCACCACGCTGCCCTCTAAAGCCTCTGTCTTGTGGTGGAAATAAATTGCCTCAGATTCCCGTAACTCAGGCAGAAAACCCAGGCCCCTTGCTGATAAAACCAGGCAGCCTGGACAGCGTTGCCCTGGCAACCTGCACTTTCTTCCCCATCCTTTTGTTCGGCCTCGGACCCAGACTTTTGTACCCAGCCATAATGGGGCCAGACTCTTGGGATGTTTACGGGGTGAGGTGAGAGGAATTTCATTCAGCCGTGTCTTGCTTGGCCCGTCTCCTTCCGCAGGGTGAGGGAGGAATGTTATTGACCAAGGCCCCATGCAGCGACCGAGGCACTAAAGAAAGGCACTTTAGACTTTCCGACAAAGAAAAGAAATTCCTGCCCTCCCCCATGCAAACATACCCCCCTGCCCCAACCCGCCTTTTGTTTCCTTATTTCTCTTTTGGTAACTTCCCCGCTCACCCACTCCTGCCCACAGCTGCTCTCACCAGGCACAAACAAAACCCTTCAGCGTGCCCCGTGTGCCTGCCAGCTCCAAGTTGCAAGGCATGCAGTAATCCTCCTGGATCCCTATCCTCCGAGGCACCTTGACAATAAAACAAAGCTGGACGTGCACTGAGTTTGCAGGAGCAGGAGTGCTGTGCAGCTGAGGCCGGGGCATGGAGCAGCCAAGCACAGCAGGGAGCTGGAGCAGGACCCCAGCCCGCTCTGAGGCCCTGCCATGCTCAGTCCCTCGCCCTCTGGTTCGGGCTGGAAAGGGTTAAGCACATCAGGTCCAACTGCCTGCTGAGAAGACAAAAGTCTGCCTTGACATCCAATATTGAAGCTCCCAGGGACACCACTGAGGAATTCCCATTAGCTGGTGTTTGTGGAAAGCCTTATATCAAATGCCAAGGACAGCCAGTTTGCTTTCCTCATGCCAGTGACTGGGAGAGCAGCAGCACCTTCCTGGCACTGCATTTCGGGGAAGAAGCAATGCAGACACAGACCAAGCGGTGCCTTGATGGAGGAAAGGCAAGCAAATCTTTCTCCTTGTCCCCCTGTGCAGCTGGCAGCTCCAAAAGTGGCCAAACCACCCTGGAGAAACTCTAGCCTGACTTGACCAGATGAGTGCCTGGGGTCAGGTAGCTCATTTCAGAGGAGAACCCCATAGCACCACACTCTTCCTGGCCTTCAGACTTCAGAGTGTCTTGGGAGAAGTCAAATAAATCCACAGTTTGGGCAGAAGCCTCTGAGGACCCGTTACTGGCAATGCAGTTGTGTTTCCCACTCACCCTGCCCCACACTGCTCTGCTCTCAGGGCACGTGTGGGGCAGGGCAGAGGTGGGATGCTGGGAAGGATGGGCACTGGGTTTTGTTAAGTTCAGCTGGGGGCATAAACCGAAGATAAAGCCCAAGTTGGTGTTGTTTGAGAGGATAAGGACCCCTCGAAAAGTGAGTGGCTCCTGTTATGGGCAGTATCCCAGTGCTTGGCTGTCCTGGGGGACTCTGTCCAGCAGAGAAGAGCCTGCAACTCCTAGCAGAGACAATGAGTGTCTTATGGACAGTGAGAGGCACTGCCAGAAGCTTTTCTTTAATCCTGAATGGATTGTTATGGTATTGCTCTCTCCCAGCTGGATTACCTGATTAAAAGTGAGCTCATACATCATAGACTTTTACTTCAGCTGGTGCTGCAAGAAGATGGAGGAAAAAGACCTGGACACCAGTTTTTCTAACATTGTCTTTGAGATCCCTACTCTTTAATTATGTCTAGTTTAAAAAAAAATCAGCCAATAGATATAAAAATTGATTAGTGAGCTGGACAGCAGAGGGGAGAGGAGACACAGACGATAGAGGACCATAAGACATCTTCTCCTGGGACTGTCGCCAGCAAAAACTAAAGCCCGGGGTATGCCCAGTTGGCTCTTGACAAAGGACTGGCACCATTTCAGTGCTGCTGGCCTCAAAGGCATGAAAACCCAGTGAAAAAACTAGGCTGGGAACCAAGAGGAAGCAAAATGCAGACCAGCCATGAATAATGGGGCAAATGTGTCAATGCTAACAGAAACACACAGCAGCCCTTCCCATTGTCCAGCCTTGGCACGGTCTTCCCAAAAGCTGCTGCTGAAGTGAGCCTTCCTGGATCAAACAGAGTGTGCCTGCAGGCGTGATCCCCAAGCTGGGTTTGATTTATGTGTTGAGGGTGAGTGATTCAGCCACAATGAGGGATCACACACTGGAGGCACTCTCCCGTTGCTCCTCCATCACCTGCACCTCCCCCACACCAGCCTACTGACCCCTTATTTTTGGGCAGGTTGCCTCAGCATTGATTTTTCTTTTCAAAATCACTTCAACTTGAAGTGCTGAAAATGGCTCCTGAGCAACCCCGAGATGTGCAGCCACTCTGAAAAAGTCCCTTTTCTTGCATTTGCATGAGTGTTAGCATTCATGTTTTTTATGTTTCTGTGTCATGGGGCAAAGAAGAGGTCAGGGCAGGTAGGGGGAAGCAGGCTTAGGTGCTTTTACAAACAGATCTCTGTTAGGAGGTGCAGCAGAAGAAAGCTGCTTGTGGACCACAAGAAGGAATGAGGACTGCAGTTCTCACTGCTGAGGATAGAGGAACTCGGGCAACAAGAAGCCAAATGCCCGAAGCAGGTGGACAGGAGAAAATCTCTTCTTGTGTGCCCCTGCTCCCCCACTCTGCCTTTGTCACTCGCTGCATCAACACTGAGGAAGCCAGTTTTATTTCCATATAGCTCACAGCAATCTTCAGAGGGTTACAGGGTCCCTTCGAGGTCTCAGTGAGAAGATGTGGTGCCTTCAAGAGCAGCTAATCGGGGACATCGGAACTGTGGGAGTGGGAATTGTGTCAGGCTGGCACAGGAAAAGTTCTGCCACTAATGTCTCATCAAGCCAACGCGGGCTTAACCTGTCAGGCAAAACAAGAAGTGGTAGAGACAGAGTACCAGTTAATAGGCTTTAGGACATACAAAGCAGCAGGAAACCCATTTTTCTCCAACCACCCACATCCCATACGGATGTAGCTTTGAGGGTTTTTTTCAGCTTTGTGTTGGTGGAAACAAAAGCAAGTCCCTTCTGCAACCCATTTGAGCAAGAAAAATGAGATAGAGGCTCCTGGGGAGGCTTGTTTTATCAGAGATGCTGGTGCTGAGGGGGCAGTATAGAGACCAATGAAGTATGAATGGTGCACTAAATTTGGGGCTCTCGGGGATGTTTCAGATGGGACAATGACAGCATTGCATTTCCTCTTCCTTCCTCCAGATGGGTTTGTCCTGTCAGTGCCACAGTGCTGACAAAAGGTTTGCTGTAATGCTGCCCCCCTCTTTTAAGGGGGCAAATTAGGGCCAGTTTGTCACAGCAGTGAACTTTCTGCATCCAGCCTTGCCCAAAAGTTCCCAGGAGAGGTACAAGGCAGTCCCTCTCCATGGGGCCTGCAGCAGATGTTCAATGCAGCCAAAGCTAACTTGTTTGTAAATCTGATGAAGTCAAATTGGGTTTTTCTCCTGCTTCAAATATTAGGTACTTTGATGTGCATAAAACACCTTGGATGATCTGTAACTCACAGACTTTTGCCTGTAAATATTTCCCTGGGATCATTTCTAGAAGACAGAGAGAGAGAGAGAGGGGGAGGACATGAGATTTTTTTTGAACTTTCCTTTTAAAAAACAATCCATAACTTCAATTTTCAGATCAATGTTAAAAAAAAAAAAAAACCCAACCAAAAAAAAACCACTAAAAAATCTATCAAATTATTCTCTTCCTACATTCTTCTGACACTGCTTTTCTCAGCCCTCTCCTCCTCCCAGCCTGTTAGCTGTAGGAGCATTACAGGGTGCTCAAGGTGACAGATGATTTGATTACAGCAGCTGAGCTCTGAGTGCCATCGGTTCCTGCCTTAACCCGCTGTTTGTGGGGAGCACAGCAGCTGTGTTTCCCCTCCAAAGGTGGGGTTCCACTGCATTGGTGGGCAACAGGAGATGGAGTTTGCTTTAAAAGGCAAATTGTCGGAGTCATTATTAATGAATTCGAGTTGTGTTAGTGAAGCAACAGAAAAAAATGGGAAGCAGAGAGAGAGCAGCTGAAGAAATTCCTAAATTTGCTTTTTCTGTCTGCAGAACAGAGACAAAAACGTAAAGGAGAACAAACAAATGGAAAATGCATCAAGACAAAGCAGAAATGGTGTCAACTTTCCAGCAAATTACACACTCAGTGTTTAGAGACCACAGGTCTGATTTCCAGTCCTCTGGGATATTCCAGCACATTGTCTTCAAGCTGGCTTCCTCATTCTGCTGCAGTTGGGTCTGATGGCTGGTGTGGGCTCTAAAATGGTGAGGGATTAGTGTCAATAAAGGCAACAGCCTCCCCCTCACCCCGTTGCTGTATTTTAGGAATGGCCTTGTGCTGGAGATGGCACATTGTTTCCCTTCTACAACCATCCATCAAGGAGAGTTCATCTCAGACTCCGATAAATCCTATTATTTCAGCTGCACATTTCCACTGCCTCCAAATCAGCAGCTGATGATATGCAGAGTGTTGCAATAAATGTTTATGGCTCTGCTTCTCCTCAGCCTTTAATTTCAATGGTTTGATGTTGATCAGCCCCTTGAACAGCCGCTCGTTCACATCATTACTGCTGTGTGCAAACAGCCTGCGCCGGGGACCAGCGCCAGCTCCGCCGCCGCGCTGATCTTGGCTTGTTAGAGGTGTTTCCAGATATGATCTTATAACTCATGGAAACGAATGGTTTCCTGCAGCCCTGACTTAGCATCCTCTGCTGTAGCACAAGCATATGCTATGGAAGGCATTTATGCATGGCTGAACGCCCTGGGTGTGCACAAAGCTGGGGGTTTTATTAAAACCTGTACCCACCTCGGTGTTTCTGGGCAAATTCACAGCCGGGGCACACCATCAGTGTAGGAGCTCCACACTGGCTGTGAAAGGCAGTAATTAAACATTCCCCCAAAGCAGCGAGTGGCCATTTCCCTGCCAGCCTCCTGCCTTTGCCCATGGAGCAGACAGATGCAGGGGAGGATGCTGCTGCTCTCCTCTGCCTGAGGTGTTGCAACAGCCACAGGATGCTGTCCTGGAGGTCAGGACCTGCTGCTGTGCAAACATCTAGTTTTTATCACATTTTGGACTCAGCAAGTCCAGCTGTGAAGTCTTGGTGCAGATTTGGGGCAAACAGCCTGTGCAGTGAGTCTGGGGCAGAGCTGAACCTGCATCCCTCATGTCCTTATCCAAGGTGACCATCCTTGTACAGATCCCTGCGTGGACTGAGATCCCAGCGCTCACCACATCTTGTGCCCCTCGATGGACAAGGTCAGCCTTTCTCACATCTTACCAAGACACACAGGCCAAAGTTCTAGGCCACCATGGTATCCAACTTGACAGCGTTTCATAGCTCCAGGGAGACAACAGCTCAAAAGCCCAGAGCAACAGCAAAACCTGTGGGACCTGAATTGGAGGCACTTCTATGCTGCTCAGGACCAGGAGAGTGCCCATGGGGAGGAGAAGACAAAAGGTACATCATCAAGTTTGCAGGTGACACCAAAGTGGGATGTGTTTGGAGTGGGGGGTGCTGGTGCCAGCCCCCAGCAGGGTGGCCCTGTGTGACTGGGGGGTGGAGCTGCTTGGAAGAGGCTCCAGTTCTGGCACAGTTCGGGGTGTCCCTGTGCAGGTCTTGCCCTGAGATGGTGCACGCTGCAGGAGGTGAGTGGAGATGGACCTGTGCTCTGTACCAGGCGCAAGGCTGTCGGGGATGGACAAGGGACACAAGAGAGGAAACAGTGGTTTCTTCACATTATAGCTCTTTGCAGGTGTCACTCCAGGAGAAGCCACAAGTCCACGAAGCTCAGTTGTGCTGGGATTCCATGGGTATGAGCCCAACAGACCCCAGTGCTTGTAGGGACACAGCGGTGTCAGGTGACTGCAGCTGGGGACCACATATATCCCACATCCCCACCACGGGACACTGACGTGCATCTGCAGCTGTGGCAAAGAAGAATATCATCCCAGGTGAGGCTGGGAGGCTCAGGCACAGCAGGAGGATCCAAGGGAGGGCCAGGAGCTGGGGCTGGGTGACATCTGCAGATGGTGCTCCCCAGCTGGTGACCCCAGCACGAGTGAGAAGTGCTGTCCTTGAGGAGCAAGAGGAAGGTTTGGGACAGGTATACCTGCTGGCCCCAGCCTGGGGAAGGGGAGCAGGGAAGATGAGCCAGGGCTCTGCTTGCCAGACAAAATGAAGTTCACAGCTCACTTGTCAACATGGAAAAGGGAAGGGGGGGCTTCCTGGGAGCGGGATGGAGCTGGGGAGCGCGGGTCGTTAGCCTTCTGCTCACATCGGCGGGGGAAAGCAGTTTCATTTGCTGGCCTGATTGGACTGATGAGATTTCCATATTCTTCATTAAGGGGCTGCCAGCAAGCGCGGCTGGGCTGCCATTTCCCATTACTCACAGCCTATCCATTATGCAAAAGGCAAGGGGAGAGGGATGAGCCCGTGAGCCCAGATAGCGGCTGTAATGATCCTGTCAGCCTCCCCGGCACCGCGGAGAGGGGAGCCAGGGGTGCTGCAGAGCCGCCTCGGAGCGCTGCCCGCCTGCTTCCCGGCCTCCTTCCCTGCCTGGGCACACGCTCTCCACTGCAGATGACAGGTTGGTGGCATCAGGCTCCGTGCCTCACCCTGGCCTCTCCGTGCCCAGCGTTCAGCTCTGCTGGCCTGCCCCACTCAGCACTGCAGCCGGGGGACAGGTGAGCCGAGTCCCACTGCAGCGAGGCCGGTGCAGAGGGAAGAGGGGATGGATTACCAGCCCCAGGATGTGCCCACCGGCCTGCCAACCATCCGAGGGGGCTGCAAGACTCCCCACAGCCCCTTCCCCATGGCAGATGAAGTGGGGCTGCCTGGTGCTCCATGTATCCTGGTGTGTCAGGGTGGGGTGGCAAGGAGCAGGGAGAGGAAGGTGAAAAACCGCCTTTGGTGATGGGAGGATAGAGGGCAGAGGCAGCTCCATCTGCACCCCACTGACCCCCAGCTGGGCACTGCTCCTGCCTGGGTGCTCTCATCACACCCCGTGGGAGCTCCAAGCCTTCAGGCTTGGCACCCTACTACTCACTATCCCTCCCCAGGGATCACAGCCCAGGTGTGGAGCTGTTTGATGGGCTCTGTGCCCTTTAAAGGCAGGGATGATGGAAGGATCACCCCTCAGCCTGGATCCACCCAGAGAGAGCCTGTGCTAGAGGAGATTGGGAAAATGATCTCTCAGCCTCACTATTGAACTGGGTTGCTGCACAGAGGTCTCGGAGCTGGGAGCTCTTCCCAAGGTATCTGTCATGCCTGACCTCAGCTGTCACCAGCGGGCAATTATCTCAGTGCTGAGAGATCAGGTGGGGATGCAAGGACCCAGCTCCCTTCAGCTCCCTTTTCCCCATCTCCCTTCAGCTCCCTTTTCCCCATCTCCCATACCACAGTGCTGCAGCCAGCAGGAACTTCCCGTCGGACAGAGGCCGCAGGAAAGGCAGCCCCCAGCATGCTGGCTGTGCTCCCCAGCCTCCATCCCGGGTTATGGATGGAGCTCTCTGCCTGGCTCCTGCCTCACTGGGGGTTGATTCGTGGCATGGGGAGAGGGATGGGGTGTGTGCCCAGCCTCTCCATCCCCTCAGTGCCTTTCTGCCATGTTTCACAGAATTGTTTACGAGTCTTGTCTCCCTGGAGGGAGTGTGGGTCAGCTCCAAGTGAGGCTGCTGCCGGCAAGGCTGCGCTTGCAGGAGGAAGCCAAACGCCCAGACGCTGGAAGAAACAGGAGCACGTGTCAAGGGAGAGTTTCCATTTATTAGTGACAGTAACCTCAGCAAAAAATAGCCTGGTCTTTGTCACATCTTCATCCCTTCAGTGTCTCTGCGGGGCACAGGCAGAATAGCTCTAATTGCTCCCGGGTGCAGGAAGCAGAGATCAGAGCCCAGCATCTCTCTCCTCACCCTCTCATGCTTCCTTCTTGCCTTTTTCTCTTCTTCCCCACCCTTTTCTCCACCAGCCATCTTTCAGCACCAATATGACCAGCATACGTGGCTGTCTGTGCTTCTCCATCCCTGCCCTTCATTCCTGCCCATCACCCTCACACACCTTCAGAGGTCTTGGTCTCGGTGCGGGGTCCCTGGGAGGCTGTCCCAGGCTTCCTGGCTGCTTTTGGGGACAGGCTCCTGTCCGTCCCCTGCAGGCAGGAGGTGCACACACACCAAGAGGGACGGGCAGGGGCAGCACCTGCTGCCCCATAGTCGCCCTGGCTTTGGGATGGGAGAGCCGCTCGGGGCGCAGGGGGACAGAAGGGTTAAGTGTCCCTGGTGCGGTGCCATCGCTGGGTGCCCGTCAGCTGCCCCGTGTTGCACCAACAGCGGGCACTGAATCCCTTCCTTGTTGGCAGCGCTCCAGCCTGGCGGAGGAAGCTGCTGAGAAAATGCAATTACAGCAAACAACAGCCACACGCGCAAGCGCTGCAATCCACACCTGGCACTAATTAACTTAATTAGCCCTTAATGAGCTACACTGGTCGGAAGGCCTATTTTTACTTAATTATCCCCTAATGTGTTTGGCAGAAAGTGGGGGCCCTGATGGATGGAGAGGTTTACCTGGCTTCCTCTGCTCCGGCAGGATACTCCATCATCCCAGCATCCCTATAACGAGCTGAGCTGCCCGTGAGTGGAGCAGGGATGAACCTGGGATGGCTGGCAGCCTGGCACACGGTGGCACCTGCCTGGCTGGTGGCAGGGTTTAGCTACACTTAGGAAAGAGCCTGTGTGGCTTGTCCCACTGTGTCCCACCTCCCACGAGTCCGGGTGACATTTAGGAGAGCCTGTGGTGGTGCTGCTGCAAAAGGCTTTCCTGGGATGTGGTGGCATGAAGCCGCCAGGCTGTGCCATGCAGTTCCTGGGGGATGGATGGATGGCTGGATGTGGCTCCCAGGAGAGTTGGTGGCCCAGGTCCAAAGCACTGTGTTCCACCCCAGGGAGCCCCGAACAATGAAACACCCTGTGCACCACACACAGGCTGAGAGGGTGAGCCCATCGATCCCTGGGGAGAACGGCACTGGAGCAGACTGGGGCTGGGAACAGCACAATGCCACCAGGACGGCTCTGCTGCATCCTATGCTCTCCAGCTGCAAACTAGGTGAGAGGAGCTGGTCCCAGGTGCAGGGAAAATGCTGCGGTCCCTGGATCCGGCCCTGCTGTTTCCACAGCAACCAGCATCATCCAGCCCGGCCCCGGTAGCTGCAGCATCTCTGGGGGCTTCCTAAGAAAGCCTGTCCCGAGCATCTGAGTTAAAGGTGCGGAGTCAACACCTCCAAACTGCATCCTGGGGAGGCTGCAAGGACCTGCTGTGGCAAGGCAAGGAGGCAGTGAGTGCCTGTCACAATGAGGGGACGGTGCCTGTCACTGGCCCTTGTTCATACCATGCCTCAATGTAAAGAATTTTTAAATTAAAAGAAGAGCAGGAGCCAGGAGGGCAGCGCTGCTCTCCCAGGCTTGTCAAGCTACTTCCCAGATGGATATCCCTGTAAATTATAGATCGAATCTGCTGTGCTTTCCAGCAGCAGTGGAGCATGGAGCTGATGACGTGCTTGTGAAGGACGCGGCTGTCTCCCACAGCATGGTGTGGCTGGACACTCTGGGGTTGGTGCTCTTCTCTCACCTGCCCTGCAAGGCCACCACCAACACCGCACAGCCAAGCCTGGCCTTGCCAGCAAGTGGCACTGGGCTGTGCTGAGGCAGTCAGGAAGTCCTTCTTCCTTCCCCTCCTCCTCCTCCTCTTCACCTTAGCAGATTCAGTGAACAGTCCCATGTCCTGATATTCCCTCCCCCTGGGTTTGGTCCCTCCACCTTCCTTTGTTCGTTATCCCATCCATTTGGTGGGATGATTTCCTGAAGCTACTTTAGTAAAGTTTCTCTTTCAAATTTCTTCCTTGTTAAGTTTTGCAGCTCAGACCTCAACAAAACACAGGGGAGGCTGTGGTGGAGAGACATGGTGGGTCCCTGGATGCTGGGGTCATTGTCCCTGCATGTCTCCCTCAAGACTGTGGCCCGATGGATCCTTTTGTCTCAGACTCCTTTGTTTAACAGATTTGGAACCAGTGAAATTGTCTTTATTGTCTTTCCTGAGTCTTAAGGGACTTTGCTGGGTGCAGGAAAGGTGTGCAGGCTCTTAGGAGATTTCTTCTGCTCTGGTACTTGATCAATTCACTCCGTTTTTCCTGGTGACTCTGATCAGAAGTGTGAGACCCTTTAGTCATACACTGAAGTGTGCTGAGTGTTTAAAGGAGGGTTTAGAAGCAGATGTTGAGGGGATCTGAGGGTCCTGGCTGCTAACCTGGCAGCAAAGGACCTGGCCTGTCCTCTGAGGGCCTTCTGTCTGTCCTTGAGGGGATTTCTGTCCCAAAGAGACATCCTGCTCTGAATGGGATTCTTGTCCCAAAGAGGCATTCTTATCCTGGAACAGGGGATCCTGTTCCCAAGGGATGTCCTGCCATGGACGGGGGCCCAAAGAACACCCTGTGCCAAACTGAGGTCCTGTGCCTAAGGAATATCCTGACCTGGATACACGTCCTCTCTCCAAAAGGGTTTCTGTTTCCATGGAACGTCTTTTCTCCACAGGGTGCTTGTTCTCCATGAAGTGTCCTGTCCCTACAGCTGTCCTGTCTGAGGTGGAGCTCCCGGCTGCCCAGCCCAACTCCACGGGATGTTTTCCACCGTGCTCACACCAAGGCACAGCTGGGTATCCATGAACACCCCTGGCAGCCTAGCTTTCCGTAGGGGACCGCTGCTCACCCAGCCCTGCGCTCGCTACACCCCCTCCACACGGGCAGGGCTCCAGGTGCAGCTCCCAGCAGCGTCATAGCAATGCTTCGATGCAGTCCAAAGGGGTCTTGGGTCACTCAGGGGAGCCCTGCTGGGGGCCCTGGCAGCCATTCCCAAAACTGGGCTGTTAATTTGTTGTTGTGCAGAGAAAATAGGGCACTGAAGTGCATTTGAAGGTGAGCTGATACAGATTTATTGGTGGCTGGGCCTCTCTGGGAGAGGCATTTAAGTAGCGCTAAGAGGATGCTGGGAGAGGATTTCCAGCAGTGAGATCTCTCATTTGTCCCTAAAGGAGAGTGGGGGGCCCCAGCCATGCAGCCCACCTGGAAAGCACCTGCCATGCAGCAGCACTGCTGTTTTAACCACAGCCATGTCCCCATCCCCTCCCACTCACAGCTGGGCACAGCACCTCTGCTTTGACCCCTGTCTTCACCACCAAGCAGCATTTTAGCATCCAAATTCAACAGAAAGAAGCTTTATCCCAAAGACACCTTGCTCTTGGAGACCCAAGCGTGCTTGCTGGGGACAGCATCCACCTCACCTGAACACCACTGCCTGCCTCCCTGGAGAGGGAAAACCCCATGGCAGGGCTCAGGCCTCGCCCCCGCTTGGGCTTTATGTTTGTCATTATATTAATCTGTCATTTGAAATGGATACAAGGAGGGGGGAGAGATAAATTAGTCCCATTCTTCTGGGAAGAATGAAGTGACCCTGCGAGGTGAGGGACGGCCGTGCCAGCCCCACCGGCCCAGGCAGAAATGCTAATTTCTCCTTTCCTCCACCAAAGCCGGAGCAAAAAATGCTAATGGGGCTGACGGCGAGCTGCAGATAAAAGTCTGTGTCTGCTCGCTCGCACACAGATGGGTTTGAGCGCCGCGATAAGCTGGCAAACAAGGTAATTAAAATAATTAAAATGCTAAACAAAGGGGAGGATGGAGACAAGCGGTACAAAGGGCTGGGAGGGACGAGCAGCTCCGGGGAAATGCTAACTGGGTGCGGGCGAGGAGGAGGGCAGAGGGGTGGAGGTGGGTGGGCTGGGAAGGAGAAGGGCTGTGGGGTGCCCCAGGTAACCATCCCATCGGGGAGCCCCAGCCCTGGGTTGCAGCTGGCCCCAGCCACGGGGACATCGATCTCTTCCACGCCCTGCCTGCCCCAGTGTCTCCTGCACAGGTGACTGGGGGGAACCTGGGAGCCCAGGCAAATCCCCACCGCCTTGGCAAATTTTTCCAAACTGCCCCCAAAACAGGCATGTTCTGCTGCTGGAAATTGCTATCTCAAAGTCTCCCTTTTATTAACAGCATCCATTAAAAAATAAAAAAAAAATGAGCTTGAAATTAAAATTAATTTTTGTTTCAGGCCAAGATAAACATTGGATTTGAGCGAAGCAAACTTTTATTTAAGGCAAAGTCCTCGGGCGCCACACACCTTTCCCCTGCGAGGAGAGCTGGGGTCTGGAGCCAATCTAGAGACCTCTGTGCCGTGCTGAGGCCAAATCCCAGCACGGCCAGCTGCAAATCCACACTGGTGCAGCACTTGGCAGGGATGTCCCTGGTCGGCTGCCACCGCCTCGCAAGGTGGAATCGGGATGCTCCTGCCAGACTGCGTTGCCCCTCGCCAGGGTCAGAATGCCCCAAAGGACTGCACTTCTCGCCCAGGGCTGTGCATCCATCCCTGGTGCTCTCCCGGAGCTGGAGCAAGGAGCCTGCGAGACAGTTTTAGCAGAAGCCACGGAGGGTGGGGAACGAGCAGATGCCCTGTGAGATGCAGTGGGGGGGTCGGGACTGAGATCCCCCCCTCTGAGCTTCCTGCTGTGAAGGAGCTGTAGCCAAAAAGCCGGCCGGGGGCTGGCAGCCTGCCCGCGGTGAGCTGAATCTCCGGCTGCAGTTTGAAGCTCGCAGACAGCTATTTAACACAAACAGCCAAGCTGTTATCTTTTCCCTTAGGGCCACCATCCCTTTCGCTTCTCAAATGCCAAATTACAGCCTACATTTAATTTCAATGCCACGGGGAGATGCGTGTCAAGGGAGGGCAGCTTCGTTTAAAATTAGCCACATTAGATTAGTGGTGATACAGCCAGGGAGGAGGGTTCAGAGAGAGGAGAAGCGTCCCCATGAACTTTGGGGGAATTCCTCCAGGAATGTTGAGGATTCGGGGTCCAGCAGAGCCAAGTCTGCCCCATCTGCTGCATCCCTGGCTCCACATGGATGCTGGTTCTGGCTGGGGATATCCTGAGTTTCATGGGGTCGGGGAAGGGATTTATGGTGTGGCAGGCACAACGTGGTGCTGGCACGGACAGATACAGGGCACCACGTGTGTTTCCAGCCATCAGCCATGAATTTTTTGACCAAGGGAAATTTATAAGTATCTTCAGTGAAAATAGTAGATTTTTTCCTGCACAGCACACTGATGGGAGCAGGGTGAGAGGTGGTGTTGGCTTCCTGACCACAGCATTGGCATTGTAGGGTTCCCGTGAGCTTTTTGCCTGGAGATGGGTAGAACAAGCAAGGGGGTAATGACCAAAGAGCCTCTGCTAGTGCACAGCTACATTCTGCTCTGGTCTGAGCCCCCAAAAAGATGTTTTTTGGCGGGGGAGTTTGAAACCAGCCGTGCGCACATGGAAAGTGTCAGCCCAAATCTCAATTTTTTTCTTTACATTGAAATGCAGAAATGCTAAAATTGTGGGCAATGCTTTCATGGGGAATAGTGACAGCCAGGAAAAAAGGAGAGAGCCCGTAATTGCAGGCTTTCACTGACAGCAAAACAACCCTTTAATAATAACTAAATACAAGGAGCGCGCAGAGAGCAATCTTCTCAGAAAGAAACAAACACTGATTTTTCTTTTTTTTTCTCCTCCCCAGAAACGTCTCTGCTACAAAAGGGCCGGCTGGCATCATCCACATCACCCTCAGCCCCTGGGATTCAGTTTGCCCCACCAAGGCTTTCCAGGCATGCTGGTGTGTGGCATGGCAGGATGAACCTGGGCAATGCTCCTGTTCTCTCCACATCAGTACCCAGCGGTGCCGGCCCAGCCACTCATGGGGCTGTGTGATGGGTTCATGGCAGGGTCCTGTGCTCCAGGAACCAATCTGCTAGTTTTAATAAAACTATTAAAGCCCCAAAATCCCCTGGGGTGGAGCTACAAGGGGTGGGCATGGGCAGGCATTGGGAGTGAAGCAGAAGAAATATGGAGAAGGTCCCCAGGGAGGCCCCTGAGGGAGTGTGGGGGGTGAAGCCATGGAGCAGTGCCACCCCTGCTCCAGCTCCACACTCAGTGGAAATTGGGCAGTCCTATGGCACCGGGGTGCTGCTGCACCACCCCAGTGAGTGTCCCCATCTCAGGGCCGCTCCTCTGGGCTGCTCCCACAGCGCTGGTGCTGCCCGGCTGTGTCCCTCTGGGCATTCACCTCAGCTCACCTTACCCCAGGCGACAGAGGGACAGTGACAGGGGACACTTCAGCAGGGGCAGAGGAGATGCTGATGGGTCTGTGGCCGGTCCCGTGTGGGATTCAGCATCTGTCTCTCACATCAGGCCAGTCCTGCAGCACTCCCAGTTTCAATAGGCCGGTCTGTCCTGCTCTGCCCCACCAGACTCCCTGCCCTGCACAGCGAATCCAGCACCCTTGTTGTGGGCAGCTCTCCCTCACCCAAAGACCACCCAAAATCCAGTTTGCCTTCCCATGCAACCAGCCAGCTATTTTTTTTACAGCAGGTGAGGAAGCGGCGGCGGAGGAAGGGGGGGAGCACGGCCAGGCAGAGCCGAGCCGAGCCGCAGGGATGCTCCATCAACATGCAGAGCCACGTGCCTGTTCGACGGTGGCCGGACAGCGTCTGGCTCATCCAGACAAACTGCTCTGGGGAAAGGTGGAAATTCAGCCCCAGAAACAACGGTGGAGAAGGAATCCCCTCGCCCTGAGCCCAGCACAACGGGCTGAATGCCACCCATAGGACCTGCCGGCAGGAGCCCTTTGTGGCCCTTAATTAGGCGGTAATTTAGGTGGTAGCTCCGTTTAGAGGAGTGAGGACAGATCTTCAGCTCGCACGAATCAGTGGTGTGCAGCCGGTGCCACCCCCCGCTGTCCCCTCCCGCTCTCTCACGGGTGGCGGTCGGGGTGGGAGGCTGCTGTGCCAGGTCTGGGCTGGCCAAGCCACCGGGGCCAGCCCTGCTACTCAGGAATCTACCGCCTGCCTCGTGGGGCTTCAACTAATGTGACTTGCATCTGTAATTTACTTTTAAAAGGAGATTCTTGCTTTCTCTCTCTCCACACTGCCTGCTGGCTGCTCCTGGATTTTCCAAGCAAAGGGAAGGGGAAGAGGGGTATGAATAAAATATCATCATGACAGCTTTTATATATATATACATGAACCCGCTCTGTCAGGCTGCGAGCTTCATTTTTAAATAAGAAGCTCAGCTCCTTTCCCAAGAGGCCGGGAGAACGCAGCGGGCTTTTAAGAGAAGGGACCAAAACAGAAGAGCATTTTCCTCTTCCATCACATCAGACTGGAGCTGGGTTAATTACGCTTCTCTGTCCTGATTTAAGCACGGGAGCTTATTCAGTACAACTGTTCCTTTATTAATGAATTGCAACCCAATTTTAACCGGAGGAAGCTGGTGAGGAGAAAAAAAAAAAAAAAAATTGGAAACCCTTTTGCCAGCATGCTCTGTTTGCCGCTGCCTTTCATTTACATAACTTCAAAGTGATGCATTTTTTAAACCAACCTATTTTCAGGTCTGGCTGGACTGCATGGGTGCATGGACATCCATGTGGATGTAGCATTTCTCCGTGTACGCCCGCAGCTGCTGCAGGGCGCAACAGCTCCTGGGCAGGGCTGGGATCCACCGTCCTGCTGGGCTGGGACACGGCTCTCCACGCTCTGCTGCTGCTGCCCGAGGTGCTGCTGGCTCTGGATGAATGTCACCATGAGTTTATGACCTGGTGCCAGCCAGACCTCGCAACGTATCCTGAGGTTCCGATCCTGCCCTGGCCCATCCTCCCTAGGGTGGACCAAGGGGTTCACGGAGATGCCCCAGGGAGCAGGGATACCTCCTGCTCCAGTCCTGTGCTGGTCCTGCGGGGCATCCCCGGCACCTCGGGGTCCCTCTGTGCCTCCCCGCAGCATCGGGGGAGTCGCGGGCACCGGCGGCGCCGCCACGCGCCAGGGATCCAGGGACATATGCTGCTTTTTCACGCCGAGGAAACACCACCTGCTCGGCTTCCTGCTCAGCCCCAGGCAGGAAGGGAGGGGAGCCCATCACCCCAGTGCCCCCAGCGCGTCCCCACAGCCTCCTGCACCCAGCAGGGCTCGGGGCTCGGCTTCTCCCTCCCAGCTGTGAGCACCCGTGAGTGGCCTGAGCTCTGGATGTGGGATGGCACAGCTGATCCCCAGAGCTCTGCGAGCAGAGAGAGCTGAGAGCCCTGCGCTGTGCCAGGACCCAGCCCGGTGCCAGCACCCACCGCTGACACCCTCCATGGGCTCGCTCCGCACTCGGGAGAGGTGCTGTGCTAGGGGGGAGCCTCATGGATATTCATGAGCAGAGGGTTTGCTGATCAAAAGGCGCAATCCTGTTTTCCTTTATAATATATCTGGTTAATACAGACTTAATGAACAAATGAATAATAAATTAGACCAATTTTGTTTTCTTTCTTCTTGGAAAGGCGGGCGCGAAGGGGGACTCTGTGCGGGTTTGATTGATAGCAGGGGCTTTCTGGGAGATCTGCTCCTCAAACCCTTATTAAATATGAAACAAATAATGGTGCAATTGGTTTCATCTTGTTCCAGCGGTGGACGCCGGCTGGGCAGGGAGAAGGTGAGGATGATGAGGAGGAAGAGGGATTTTCAACTGCCTTCACCCCGCACCAAGGTGGGCTCAGGTCCCTGGGCAGGGTGCTGGGCACCTTGGTGGTGGTTGCAGCGTTAATTAACCAGAGCACAGGGTGGGCACAAGCTCCAGGAAGCAGCCGGCACCATCACGGCACCATCACGGCACCATCACGGCACCATCACAGCACCATCACAGCACCATCATGGCACCATCATGGCACCATCATGGCACGTGGCCCAGGGTGACGCAAAGGCACCGTGAGGGAACGGAGCAGCAACATCATTGCACCAGCTGGATCAGCACAGGGTCCTATGAGCTCAGCAGGGTGATGTGTGAGGAGCTGCCACCACAAGAAGGATGAGATGACAAGCTCCATCGGAGATGAGTTGTGGCCACCCCCCATCACAGCCAAGAGCCTGGGGTGGCAGGGGGCTGTGGGTCCCTGCATGGCAGCACAGCTCACTGAGCCAGCACTGCCTCGGCCAGCACGGCTCATTGCAGCCTCCTGAGCCGTGTCACACCCTGCCTGCTGATGTGGAGCACCAGAGGAGGTGTGGAGTCACGGGCCACTGGCACATCCTCCAGCTGGCAGGGCTGGTGGGAAGGTGGCTGCCCAGCGTAGGCCGGGCTGTTTCCCTAGGGAGCACTGGGGCTGGCCTGCAGCTCTCCAGAAACACAAATCCCTTCAGAAAAACCCTCCTGGCCTCCAACATGCTCCAGGGTCTGGGCTTCATCCGGGTCTGTCTCCACAATGTCCCACTGAGACGCCTGAACCACCTGGACTCCCTGCAGAGCAGTAATGGCTCCTCCTGCTGCCCTAGGACACAGCATCCCCCTCTCCCCGCACAAGGGTGCTGGGCTCCTCGCAGGGTGATGGCCGTGGGTGTCATGGGTGGCTCTCCTGTGCCCAGCACCCCTCTGCCCTGCAGGAGGGCCAGGCAGCGAGGGACCCCAGGTGGGTGCCAGCAGCCCAAACCACCCAGCGTCGCCTGAGCGCACGCAGCCTCCAGCAGTGCAGCAGGTGCTGGCTGTGGAAGCTGCTCCTCTCCAGGTAGCTCCCCACTGCCATCATTTCAATCGAAAAAAGAGAAGGAATTCCCAGCTGCTGTGAGCTTAGCTCCGCTCCAGCTGCCTTGGCCCAGCCTTGCTGCTTTTCTTTGAGGCTCAGAGCCCCTCGCTGGAGTCCCGGCTGTGGTGGGAAGCTGGGCTGGGATAAAAGTGCCGCTTACCTGCTTACTTCTGCTCCAGCGCCCAACGAGCAGCAACACATGGATTACCAAAAATAATTCCCCCTAGGAAAGGAGGGGGGAAAGAGAGGGGGAAGAAAAAAAAAAGAAGGAAAAAAAGAAAAGAAAGCCTGTGCTGTGGGAACAGCCAGCTAACCTCGAAAGCCTCTTACCTGGCTAGATTTAAGTGCCTTTGTTGCTGCATCAGCCTGAAAAATCCCCTCTTGCATCGTGTCAGAGCTGCTGGCAGCTCCGAGCCGCTTCCCGGCCCTTTGTAATGAAAGGCGGCTCTGTGCGGCGCGGCAGCCGCGGCTCCGCTCTCCCCGCTCCGGCTGCTCTCCCCAGGGACCCGGCTCATCCCTCACACTGCTTTTCTCTGCTCCGTGTGCACGGGGCTCCAGAAGTGGCCTGGGCAGGAACTGCCTGTATTAAACACTGGCCCTGGCATTAACTTGTCTTCTGCCTCCTTGAACCTGCTTATCACTGTGATCCCAACTGCAGCACTTCCAGCTTGCTCCAAAGTGGCATTTCTGAGCCGTATCAGCAATCTACTAATTAATGGCTTTATTAATGCTGGAGGAATGGCATGGCATGGCTTGGGACAGGGGGCATGAGGGGCAGGGTGCTTGGGTCAATCCAGGGAGTGAGGTGGAGCCCAGAGCTGTCCTGGGGAGTTGGTACTGGTGGGACACAGCTCCCACACACTCCCACGCCCTCCTTCTCCAGGGCAAGCCCCAAGGCCACCTGTGCCACCATGGTTCAGAGCCTGGCATCAGTGCCACGCCCCAGCCAGCAGCACTGTGGGGCTGGCAGTGAGCAGGGGATGAATGGCACCGAGCCTGGGTGTATTCTGCGCTTTCCCCTTGGATTTTTCTTCCACCTTGGTGCCAGCCCTCAGAGATGAAGAGGGAGCCAAATCAGCTGTGGGGCATCAAACGGGGAAGTGTGTGTGTGGATGGGGTGCAACACCAACCCAATGTCCCCTTTGAGTTGGTGTCACCCAGGATGGTGGGTGACAGCCACCTTGCCTGGGAGCATTTGGCAGAGGTGGCAGTACCCAGCTGGAGGACACAGAGGGCCGCTCATACATGTGTGGCTTGCAGGACCTGAGTGCACCTCGAGGCCCAGAGCTGCATCACCAGCGCAGCACACACCTGCAGCACCCCACTGCCANCCCCACCCCCTCCCCCGGCCCCGCCACTGCTCGGTGGGAATCGAACGGCAAAGAGGACGGTGAGGATGCTCCATCCTGCCGGAGATGTTCTGGTCTGTCTCCCAGGGCGGGCTCCCTGTACCTCTCCCTCCCAGGCCCACATCAGGGCTGTGACCTCCACCGCGGGCAGTGTCCCCATCCCGGGCCGGGCTCCTCCCGCGCTCCGAGCGGCCTCGGGCGTGCGGGGTCCCGAGGGGATGTCGGGCGGTGGGGGTGGGGGCGAGGCAGGGGAGGCTGCGGAGGGGGCGGGGAGCCCCGGCCGGACTGGGGGCCGGTGCCGGGCAGGGCCGGGGGCGGGG
>VXBU01002059.1:1450165-1468078 GCA_013400315.1 Bombycilla garrulus
TTTTTTTGTTTTTGTTTTTGTTTTTGTTTTTTTAAGCTGGAAGACCTTTCCCTTCTCATTCTGGGCTGCACTGTGTGAGCCTGTGCCCACCACCCGTTGTCTCCTGCCCCGGGCACTGCTCCAGCTCTCCCATCCCGAGGATGCCAGAATTGCTGCTGGGATGCGAGCAGAAGGCCAGGAGGAGAGGAGGTGGCACAAGCAGCCCTTTCTGCTGGCCACCACTTGGCTCCATCCCCAGCCCTGCTTGGGTGGGCTCCCGGGGGAGCCTGTCCTGGCTGCCCCCTGCCCCGAACAGGGACTTGTGCCAGTGCTGCTGTGTGAATGTGCGCTGGAGGAACAGCGCCCTGCTTTCCTTCCTCCCACATGCACCTCCTTAGAGCAGGATCCACGCTTGCTCACGCTGGTGCCTGGCCCCCTGTCAAGAGCTCCTGCAGGCAGCCAGGAGCTGCTCCTAATGGGCTGCCAGGGAATTTGGGATCTGACAGCTGGGTGCTGACAGCTCTCTGCAACTGCTCGCTCCAGCTGCTGGGCCCTCCTCTCGCTGGTCACATGGAGAAGGATGTTCTGACCTGCACAGGGAGGGGGCTGGCTCCTTTTTCTCCCTTCACCAGGTGTTTGTGATGGTGCTGGAGGGCTGTGGTATGCACTGCCTTGGGTGGGGCTGGCAAAGCCTTGGGTTCCCAGGCTGGAGGAGCTCCTGCAGGGTGATGCTCCCAGATGGCCACTGTGAGAGGGGAGGAGGTCTGGGTGTAGCACAGAGTAAGTCTTGTCACAGCTCCTGGCAGGGAGTGGGGATGGGAGGCCTTTGTTAGCTGGGAGAGCTGGGAGCAAGTGCTGGCACCTCCTGGGGCTCCTTCTGCAGCGACTCTGGGCCTCCCGAGCTTTCTCCTGGCTGACACATCGCCTCTCTTCTCTGTTTGATGCAGGGCTCCTGTGTCTCCCCACAGGCCCCATACAGGGGCTGGGGGAATCCTGGGGGCTCCCTGGGGTCCGGCTCCATCCCAGCAGGGGCTGTGGCAGCCGCTGCAGAGGGACTGTCCTGTTGTCCTGCAGCATGGAGCATCTCACAACCTGCCGTCTTGTATGGCTTTTTATTCCTATGTGATTATACATCCCACTTCATATAGGGATTGAAGCCGTGCAATACGCCGGGCTCCTACGGCGGAGAGCAGCCCCTGTGCCACAGGAGCCGGCCTCGGAGGAGCCACCTGAGCTGTCCCCCGGGCTGCTGGAGGAGGATTGCTGGCCTCAGCCTGGACTCCGTCCCACATCCCAGGCTGCCCAGCCCTCTTGGGATGCAGGCGAGGGGTGCCGAGCTGCTTTGGGGTGAGGCCAGCACAAGCCCACTCCTTGCATTGCACCCCCTTGCAAGGGTGGGCCTGGTTCTGCACTACGTCTGCTGTGGAGAGCCCCGGTGGCTGCACTCGTGGGCTCATCCCTGGGGAATCTGCTGCTTTGGTTTTGTCCCCAACTACCCTGGGACACCGCTGACAGCCTCTGGCAGCAGCACACGGGAGGAGGAAGAGGAAAACGATGCTGAGGAATGGCCACGACAGCAAGGGCTTCCCCAGGCACGATGCTCTTCAAGGTTTCTCAGGAGGCCTCAGCCACTCTTTCAAGGTTTGTGTTATATCTGTCACATTAGCAAAAATAGTGGAAATCATGGCTTGTGGAGGAGATGAAAGGCAGCCCCTTCCAATGCCTCCATAAAGGAAGGGCCCCATTAACACCTAGTGAATTATTGGCCATTAATCAGGCTCCCTGTAAAATAAAACCATCCACATTTATCATTATTGGATCCTTAATGAAGTGATAATGGGAATGCTGGGGAGCTGTGATATTAATGTCTTCTAAGAGGCAAGAGCAGAGCCAAGGGCGGCAGCCAAGATTTTTAATTTACTGCCAAAAGCTCGTGCTGTTAATAACGCTGTTACTTCTCCCGGCCGTTAGCGCTGTTTGGCTACGAGCTGCCGACTTAGGAGAGCAAAGTAACCCTGAACATACCCAGACTTTGTTCATCTGCTCCCCACCCGGCATCTGAGCATGCTTTTCCCACCCCCCGTCCCAGTGTCCCCTGCCCCTGTGTGGGGATATGGCTGGGAGCCTTTGGCCATCTTCACCGAACTGACTCCTTCCTGAAGGCTGGCTGGTGTAGCGAGGTCTGCTTTTCTGATAAAAAGGGAAGGGACTGTGAGCATCCAGCCCCGGTGGCTCTTATTGTCCTCACTCTCTCTGTGACTTTTCTCCTTAGGCAAAGCCCCCCAGAGCCCCAGGGTGGCCCGGAGCTGATCCCAGCACAGCCCACACACTGGGTTGCTTGGTGTGACTGCAGCCACGCTCTGGTTTCTTCATTTGTGCAGCTTTACTCCCATGAGGCCAATATCCCATCCAGGACAGCACGGACAAGCTGCACAGCCCTGCTCAGCTGTGGTGACTCACTTGAGTTCCCATTGGGGAAGTCATTGCTCCTGCCAGCCCAGAGGCAAATCATTACCAGGCAGGTAAGCGATGCTCTCATGTCTTAAGATCCGCGTTATTGCACAAATCCTGGTAAATGTGTGGCTCAAATGTATGTTGGCTCACACATGGGGCCATTAGTGAAGGGACTGCAGGTCAGAGGGAGCTGGCTTTGGGCTGGAGCAACAGCTGGCAATTCCCTGCTGAGCACTGTCCAGAGGAATAAGATGATGCTTTGTCTGTGAGGGCTGCGAACGCTCCAGTGCTTCTTTTGTCCCTAGGCAGAAGTTGCACAAGGTCCACCAAAGCAACCCCTTGGAAATGGAGCTTTGAGTTATCCAGATAGAAGTATTTCTGTAGCATGGGTGTTCTTGCTGAACCTCCCCCTGGCCTGTTATCTCCTCATTAGGAAAGAAAGGACAAGAACAAAATCCATATATGGCAGCCAAGCAAAGGTGGATGGGAAATGCACTTCAAACAACTCCGTCCTTTCAACAAACCTTTTATTAGACTTCTCTCCTCCCCAACACACACTCTTTAATCATTATTAAAAAGGCACCATTCAGGAAGCAAGGACACTGCTCAGGGTACCTGGGGGAGGCATTTCCCAGAAGCCAGCCAGCGCTAGCCCAAGGTCCTCTCAATTGTCTGGGAGGCAGCACAAGCAGCAGCTCCAAGTCCAGGGTGGTGCTCAGCAGTGTGGCAGAGCTGTGGGCAGGGGGTTTTGGTGGCCCTGTGGCAATGTGCCCAGGCTGGCACAATGGACTGCTGCTGAACTGACCTTTCTGCCAGGCACCCCAGCCTGAAACCGGAGTCTCTCTGCAGCGGTGCAGGGAGCATTCACCACGCTGTGGAGCCAGCTTTACTCAGTCATCCTGGCTGCAGCCCATGCTTTTGGCTGTATCACTGCCCATGTTAGTGCCCCCGTGGAGCTGCCCTGCTGGGCACGGAGCAGGCGACCTGCCAGCGACCTCCGGAGAAAAACACATGGCACAAAGCAGCCTCTCCTGCACAGCCGCCCCCTGACATTACGGGGGCACAGCAAGCTCTGTAACGCTTGGCAGATTTTCCCCGGCAGATCTCAGAGCAGTTTGCCAGTGTGAGCAAGTTCAGGCATGTTACAGAAGACCTTCGGACTCTGAGGACAAATGAGATGCGTGGATGAGTTTAAACCACCGGGCAAGACTGGGGTTTTGAAATTCCCAGGGTTGTGCCTTATTCTGAGCCTGGGCTGTAGCCCAGACAGTCCAGCTGCCAGCCTGGCATCGACACCAGGCCCCGTGATGGTCCTGCTGATATCCCTACTTGTTACATACTGGCTTCAAAATCAAAATAGGAGGTTTTGCATCCTCCTCAAAACCCCACCCTCCGATCCACCTTGAAGTGGGGGTGCAGAACGACTGACTGTTCAGTGAGACACCACAGGGTGTTGGCACAATGGTGTATTTATGTCACGAGATGAGATCAGCCACACGGAGTAGGTCGGTCTGTCTGGAAAGAGTCTGAGTCAAGCGTGTCCTATTACATTAGAGCTGGATTTTCAAAGGAGCTCAGCTCCCACTTAGGCTGTGCAACAAACAGACGAATATTCAAAAGGAGTTGGACGTGCTGGGTCATACTGGCTGCGGAGCTGAAGTCCTTTGAATATCCAGCCAAACCGTCAGTGTGCCTGTTGCTGCAGGCAAAGCCCTCCCGAAATCCAGCCCCACTGCGAGCTCCATGTCCTGGGAAACCCAGCTCATCTCTGCTCTCCCACACATCACACCGCAGTAGGTGACAAAAACGTGATAACCACCGTGTCCTCATGCATGTGGTGGGAGCAGCTCCCTGTCAGAGCACAGCTCTGGCAGATTTGCCCTTTGATCAGCTCAGCAGCATGGGTCAGGAGAGCTGAGCACGAAGGTTTCCTTGCCTTTTGTTCTGTGGAATTAGCAGAGTTAATCAGAATGACAGCGACTTCTGCCTCAGCGCAGAGGAAAGGTCAGTGGCTCAGGCTGGATGCACGACAGTTTTCTAGACAGTTGGAAAACAACACCATGAAAGCTCATAGCATACATGCTGCTGGCACGGAGGCTCTCCCAACAGGGACCAGCAGGGAAGATGTTACTGAGGAGGGAAGGAGGCTGGAGGAGGACTCCATGCAGCTGGCTTGTCACTGCACTTCATTCATCCTCATCCTCACTCTGCACAGTGAAGGTATGCCATCCTCTTTGTCACTGTGCACTGCTTTTGTCACCCAGCCAGTATCAAGAACTTCTCTGCCAATGTGCGTCTTAGCCACGCTCCTGGCTGTGCTGCTTGGCTTGGGATCTCTGTCATCTCAGTGCCCAAGTTGGGTGGGAAGAGCTGTAGGACACTGTGCTGGCATGTGGAGCGTGTGCTGGGTGTCCCCTTCCCACCACATCCCCCCAGCACCTACATGCTTCAGGTGAGCAGCCTTGCTGTTACTGCTTTTACATCCTTCAATCACTGTATTTTGCTCCAGTGAACCCTAAAACCCCACTGCTGAGCTGCTCTTGAGCTCGGAGCACTGAAATGCAGCAAGGGCTCTCTGTGGTAGCCCTGCCATGGCCTCAACTTCCCCACATCTCTTAAATTAACTACAGTTGAAGCAGTCACAAGTCTTAAATCCAGTTTCCTTGTCTGTAATTTGACCTCTTACCTTCCTCTGATTCCCCCCAATTACAAGTGCTTGTTTTTGCTGTGGACATCACTCATGTGTCTAATTAGTGGATTCTTTGTGTCAAAGACACTAGCAGCCTCGACAGTGAGCCCTAATTTAGGTAGTTTGCATTTGTCTGCAGCATTGGTGCTTTCATTTACTCCTGCCCCTAATTAAGTGAATCTGGCTATCTGCAGAGGGAGCTCTCATGATCTCTCCATGGCTCTAATTAAAATGGCCTGGATGTCCATGACATTGGTGCCTGTCAGGCCTGTCACCAGGAGGTGATGCCCACCTTGGAACTGGCTGAAGAACGAGTAGGAGTCATTGTTCCTGAGAAAGGCCTCCACATCCAGGCCCTCCCGACGTGCCTCAGCCACCAGCCCCGGGCTGCAGAAGGCTCCCGCTGCCTCCGTGGGCCCATCCTGCCCGTCTGTTCCCCCACTGAGGAAGAGGATCTCACAGCTCCCTTGGGGGCTGCCAGCTCCTGTGGCCTGAGCCTTGTGCAGCCCCAGCCCCACACGCAGGGCCAGCTCCTGGTTTCTCCCTCCCTTCCCAGTTCCTTGGAGCTGGACTGTGGTTTCCCCACCAGCCAGGATGCAGACTGCTCTGTCGGGCCCTAATCCTCGCAGGACCTGCAGAAACTGCTCCAGGTCCAAACCTGGGATCTGTAGCTCTGCTGCCAGCTGCAGGAGGTTCCCCCTCAGCTCGTCACTCAGAGGCCCCTCTCCAAGGCTGGCAAAGGCCAGGCAGACCAGCTGGATCAGCTGGCAGTACAGTGTGGCAACACGGCCGACTTCTCCCTGGACTGCTGCGCTCAGGACCAGAGCTGCATAGCCCAGGCCCTCAGCCTGGCGTCTGGCCTCCTCCAAAGCCAGCCTGTTGGACCCAAGGATGATGTTGGAAACATGGGAGTAGTTTGCTGGAGCACTGGGCTTGGTGGGAGAGCTGGAGAGGACCGTTTCCACAGACTTGGGCAGGCTGTGCATGAGGTTGTACTTGGTGAGTATCTGAAGGCAGTCTTGGACGCTGTGGGAGCTGGCAGCAGTGGGCCCACTCGCTATGATGTCTAGGGGGTCACCTATCACATCAGACAGGATGAGACTCACCACCTATGGAAAGAAATGCCCACAGATTATTGCAGGAGGCAGAGACAGGTGGCTACAAAAGAGCCCTGGCATAAACACTGCTCTGAGTGCCATCTCCACATCAAAGCAGATGGAAACAGGGTAGGTCTTCACCCGTTTTTATTTTATGGACCTGTGAGTGGCATCTTGCCCTTCTCAAACCCACAGATTTACAGTCCCCTTTGAAGCTGGACTAATGTTGGAAGATGTAACCTGTGATACTGCACCTGTCAGGCCCAACCTGGTGTGTGTTCAGCAATGGCACATGCTGAGAACAGCCCCCAGGGGAGCTGAGGGTCAGAGCCAGCCTTGAAAGCACTGTGCTGAAGCACCAACACCTGGAAGTGCCTGCTGGGTGTGGGCTGGGGTCTGCAGAGTGGCTTGATGGGATGGCTGATGTTTCCCAAGTCTGAATTCTCACTCTTCCATCTCTGTCTCCCTGAGTTTCAGTCCTCAGTGAAACTGAGCACCCCAAAACAGTGTGCAAAGTTGTTCACTCGGTATGGACAAAAACCCTGCAAACTTATTAAACCTCTGTGTTTGAGGGTGGATGGGTGATCTCTGGGCAAACAGGGGCTTTCCCTTGGTTACCTGTGCAGGATGTGCCAGCTGGGCCAGCCCCCCGCCCTTCAGCACGGACAGAGTCTTGCGGACAATGTTCAGCTCCTGTATGGCAGCTCCTCGGGAAGCCAACATCTTTGTGAGCTTCTCCTTCTCCTCGAGGAGGATGGGAGGGATGGGAGCGGGCAGCAGGGCTGATCCACCCCCTAGGATGCAGACGAGATGGCAAGGACATCAGGATAGCAGGAAAAGGATGACAAAGGAGAGCAAGGCTTTAGCCTTTTCTCTTCTCTCACCAGTCTGGAGGGAAGGCAGAGGTGATTGGGGACCTAAGCTAACATCTCTGGAGAATTCAGTCACCTGCAACAAAGGGTTTTAATCACTGCTGTCCTGCACTCCCTGCAGTCAGCTACACTTCACGCAGGCAGCATGAGCCTGGCTGGATGGGGGCACCACGAGCCTGTAGTGTGGTGGGGATGACAGAAAAGGAACAGCAAGTACCCTCACCTGTGCACTGGGCTGAGTGGGGCCTCACACTGATAGCCAAGGGTTACCTGGATGGGTGAGCGGCGAACACGCCCTCCACTGCTCACACAGCAGTCAGTGCTGTGCACAGGGGCACACTGCGTGCTTTGGGGGCTCCATTTATTCAGGACAGGCTGTAAAAACACTGGCTAGGGATGCAGCAAGATTGGAGACTGCTGAACTGCACTGATCGAGGCCTGGGAGGAAAGAAAAGGGGGGACAGTAATGCAAAGGACAAAGCACACCCCGAGTCCAGGGTGATAGCTTCACTGATGGGAATTCTGCCTGATACAAGCAGGCATTGGAAATGTGGAAAAGAAGAAAAGGTTCTAATGGAAAAGTGGAATGGATGGAAAATACAGAGGACAAAAGAGCAAGGTCTGTGTGCAGAAAGTGAACATGCACAGAAGTACAGCTGAATGCTACTGTCAAAATGCAAAGCCTGCTCAGAGATTTGAGACAAATCAGCATCAATAAAACATGATGAGCAAGAAAAACAAATGCAAATGCCTGTTTCAGTCAATAGGCAGGGATCTAGCTGAGAGGCAGGAGCAGTTGGGGACTGGCTGCTGTGTGGGAGTGCACATGCCTAGGGAGTCACCGCCACGGGGAGATCCTGTACAGGCTCCCTGCAGGGCTGAGGAGTCTCTTGGAGATCCCTGTAGCCGAAAGACAGGAGGAAGCCCAGAGGAATCCCCAGAAAGCACAGCTAGCTTCCAGTCACTTGGGTGTTTGCCTAATGGCACAGCTCCGTACAGGATCAGGCTTTGGCATCCACAGGGGAATAAACACTGAGCAGAGGAGACCAAGGCCTTTCTGCAGAGCTGCTGCAAGCCCCTGCACGCTTTTGTGCTGTGACAGCCACTGAGCTCAGCGTGAGGTGATGTCACTGCATCCCTCTGATACATCTTACACAGCCCTGGATCTGGGGGCCACCAGCCACACCAGCTATTCTGTGGTACCTGGAGGCCTCATTTCCACTAGCTGGGAAGGAGCCAAGCCCTGGGAAAGGTCAGTCCCAAATCTCAGCTTTTAGATTCACACTCCTGCACAAACGGGAAGCATGCAAATCTACCAAGTGCTTGCTTCTCCAAGTCTGTATCCCCAGTTGTAAAGAGGGAGCAGGAAGAAAGTGTGTCCTTGCCAAGAGGTGAGAACAACTGCCAGGCTGTGCCCAGAGGTGCCACTTCACTGTGGTGGCACACCCACAGGACCCAGCCTGTGCAGCTCAGCCTCTTTCCAGTGCTGGGCAGCAGAGTGTGCCCTGCAGCAGCAGGAAGCCCTGTGCTCTCCCTTGCTGCTTCCCTGGAAAAAGGATGGCAGAAGGAAGAGGAAAAATCAGAGGTGCAAGTGTCCATGCTGAGGGGGCTGTCACAGCACAGCACAGCACTCCCCTGGCCCACAGCCAGGGGTGGGCAGGCAGCTGGGGGCCCTCAGCAGATCCCACTCCCTGGGATCCCCACACTACCTGAGATGAGCACAAGGAGCAGGTCATCTGCAGTCAGGCCCTCAGCCAGCTCCTGGATGGCAACTGCTCCCTTCAGAGCCTCTGCATCTGGGAGATTGTTCTTGGCACCTTCAATGACCTGGATTTTGCTGCGTGGCTTCAGCAGCATCTCCCTGGTGAGGTAAGAGAGGCAATTACACCATGGATCTGTGCATCCACACAGGGGCCTGCAGGGGCCTGGCGTACCAGTGGCGTACAGTGAGTGACCAGGACAGGCAGGTGGCCTTTGCTGAGTGTCACTTCCCCACAGCTGACAGGAAAGTCAGCACATCCAGCACAAGAGCTGGGCTGCATCACTGGGATGGGATTGATGGTGGTTGAAGATGAGAGCAGTGGGGTGGATGGCGTGGGCAACAGAGCAAGGGCAGCTCCGAAGGACTTAAGGTGTTCACAGCAACATCCCACAGAGGACAAATCTGGCAGCCTGCACCCCTCCTTCTGCGCCCCAGAATTATCCAGAAACAGTCCTTACTGCATTCCTGCTCGCTGCAGGCTCTCCTGGATCCCGAGCGGCACATTGATAATCCCCCGAGTGAGGTGGTCTCCCAGGATCTCTTCTGCTGCTGCGGCCATCCCCAGCACAGCTTTTCCAAAACCCACCAGGTACAGGTCCTTCTTCACTGGAAAGGCCTGGCCCTTCACCAGCAGCTGAGGGCACCCATCCCCCTGGAGCCTCAGAGCCCTCCTCAGCATGGCAGCTGGGCGGACGGTGCCCACAGCGCCCCGGAACAGGGACAGTGCGTGCTCGCGGAGGGACATGGGGCACACGCTGCCACGGCTGAGCCACTCTGCTTGTGGGGTGGGCTTATGCACTCTGCCAGCACTGGCAGGGCCTCAAGGGCTGAAACAGCCAGCAGCCTCCAACCTGAAAGGGAAAGTGAACGTTTTTGCTAGTAGAAAAGACAGGGCTGTCACAGAAAGGACAGAGAGGTCAAAACATGAACCGTGGAACTCCAGCTCCTGTTTCCCCTAGATTAAGGTGCCATACAAGCAGCATTTTCCTTTCCCCAGAAGGGAAGGACAGTGTCACATTCAAACTATCTGTCAGCTTGTGATTCCCCTGCAATCTCATCACCTCCTGCAGGGAAGGTGAGCTCTGCCAGGCAGTTTCTCCATCACAGTAGATTTGCCACTGGCAAGCCATCATTTTTATTTGTTTAGCGTTTGACACCTTTCCAAAGTGTAGAAGCTGCTCTCTGTCCTGGAGAGAGCAGGGCATCTGGGTGGAACAGCTTTTCACTACATTAACTCCCTTCCTCATGCTGGCCAAATGCTGATCTCATCCTCTGGCTGTGCATTGCCCCATGTGTCCCTGCAGCATCAGACACGGACTGAGGAGAAACAACAGCCTTGCTGGCTGCCTCATCCCTTGCTGCTGGTGGCCACAGAGAGACCAATAATGAGGTTTCCTCACCAAACAGCAAATTAACACAAGGTTTCATTTACCTTTCTCTTTTACTCCTCATTATCCATTAAAATCACATTTAGAGCCCAAATAACACTTCATATCCAGGCAAAGTTGCCAGCCGTGTCTGTGAAAGCCCATTTGAGCTGCTCTCTGCTGAGCATTAGCATTATCTGCAACAGATCTGTGCATGGACTGAAGGATCTCAGCTGCTCAAGGGCAGATACTTGTCTTGACAGAGGAGAGGTGGCCCCTGCAAGCACACACACATCCATTCCTTCCCAGCATTTCTCCTTCCTTCTGTTAACTGGCAGCAAGAAAGTGCTGGTTTCTGAGGATCAAAGGTCCTTGTGATCTGCATCTCTCCTCCTCATGGCATTTAAGGCAGGCTGCCAGGGGGCTGAAGCAGCCAGGGCAACACACTTGATCACAGACCCATTGAAATTACCTGTGAGAGTTAATCCTCTCTCTAGGAAGTGGATGTGTTTCATGCAAGGGCTTCTTTTAGGAGAGCTCAGGAGTCCAGAGGTCTCTTTGTCCTGACACTCCCATAGCATTGCAAGGTGTTAATCATTAAGCTGGACAAGCTTTTCAACAGCTCCTCTGGGTCTAAATCTGCCTTATTTTGCTGCGGGGACCCAAAAGATCTACACAAAAAAACCTCTACACACCTTCTCAGGCACTGAAACTTGGGCACACTCTGAAATCTTGGGACAAGGGACTTGTAGGTAAGACTATATGGAGAATCAAATGTTTGTCAGAGAAAGAATCCCAAGAATCACTTAAGTGGAAAAAGACCCTTAAGAACAAGGCTAACAGAAAGTGATTTATTGGTTAGGAGAACAGATTTTAAAGCCAAAAGCCAAGGCAGATTAATATACATAGGTATGTGTATTTAGGTGCTGGTCTGAAGGACTGGCTTTTCAACCACGAGGAGACAGGAGAACAAAAGACAGGGTGCCCTGACCACTTTGTTACTAGACTCTTAAACTTCATGGCAGCTGATGCTGGCAGCAGTTTAAACCACCCACCCCACCTCAGTGAGGGCCAGAGTAACTGTGCTGACCGCAGGGAAGGCAGCTGTGCACCTCCCAGGAGCTGAGATAAGCATCTCTGCTCCCAGCAGGTCTCTCTTGATTCCCCTGTGGCACAGTGCAATCAGAGGAAGGTGCTACAAAGCAGAGGTGCATCACACCCCAGGTCACCCTGGCTGAGCTGCAATACAGGGTTTGCAGGAATTGCTGCAGAAGAAAAGCTTCAAGGGAGCCAGTGGAGTTTAAGAAAATAAAGCCCCAAAGTTTTTAACAGGTTTTGTCTGCCTTGATGTTTCTGTGCACGGCTGACCCTGAAGCCCGGGGAAATTGAGCACAACCAGACCTGCAACCGTGGCTCCTGTTACACGTGCCCTCCTGGCAGCCCCGCTCAGCTCCAGCTCCAGACACGACCCAGCAGGCATGAGTTCTTTAAAAGCAATCCTCTCCTACTGGAAGTGGAAAAACTAAATGCCAGCTTAATTCATCTGGCACTTGTGTACATATTGCTAACACTTACTCTGGAAAGCATTTCAGTACAATGGCAGGCATGTAATCTGTTTTCTGCACTCTGAACTCAGATTACATTTTAACCATCGTGGCCTGATCCAGAGTCTGTGGAAGTCAGCAAGCACCCTTCTACTGCGTCTCAGGATTTTGGGGTCCATTGCCTGACACTGATCTCAGAAAAGCTCAGGTGTAAAGGCAGAATAAATAAAGTGTAATACCCCCTTGCAGTCAGAGGTTATCCAATTTTAAACCAGTGCAACAGAGAGCTGAATTTGGCACGGGTCCATTCGCTTTGGATGTCTCAGTGTGTGATTCTGCTCCTCATCAGCTCTGATTAGACACACAGGCTCACTGGAGGCTCCCCTTGGGATGGGGGTGCTGCTAATGACACCACAAATCTGTTTTTATGTAATTTATTTATACAGTCTCAGGCACTGGGTACTAAATGTCATCAGGGAACAGCTATAAATCAGTGCTATGAAATCCACTGTAGATATTAACAAAAAATAAAACTCCTACTCATTTTACAAAGGCTTTAAAAACAAGACCAAGAGAACTGAATATCACCCCAAAACACAGGCAGTTGTGGAAAGAAAAATAACCCAAATGGCAGCTCTCAGGCTCCCTCCCCAGATGGTGGGTTTAGAAGTGGTGTAATTGCCTGTTAACTGCTACATATTGCACGAGGGGAAATTACACCCTCACATCCCTGCGTTTTCCTCTTCCCACTGCTGGCTGTGAGGAATCTGGGCTGGGAGAAGGGGCTGATGATGTGACTCACATTACTTCATGCACTGATCTTAGTTTCCCAGTTCCTCAGGAAAATCACTGAGGGATGAATGAGCCCTCTGCTATATGGATATAAGGTGACAAGCTATAGGGACGAGTGAGGTTCAGGTTTCACACCTTCCCTTTGTCCCTGGTTGGGATAATTTGGAGTTGGGACATAGACAGTCTTTTGAAAAGTTTCCTCTAAATTCGCACTGAGCTTAGGATGAAAATGATGCTGAGAATTGCCTGTTCCAAAGAGAGCTGGAGGATTGTAAGGGGTTTAGATTAATCCCCTTTAAATGAAAACTTCCTCAGCTTTCATTCATGAATAATCTACGCACTTATAATAATCTACACACACCATTATAAGCCCTTTCTTCAGAGGGCTCCTCCTAAGCCTGTAGAAATTTCCACCGTTAGCTCTCACACCAAAAAGCAGCAAAACTCCAGCTTCTCATTTTCACCTTCTCTGGGAAAGAGGGAGGGGAAGGAGCTGGACTGCGATAAAATACAGGCAAAACGCTCGTTTGCATTACCTTTCATTAACTTTTTAATTAAAGCAATTCTGCAGGCAAGGAGCCAAAGTCAGAGGGAGACAGAAAAAAATCCAGCAGTAGGGGCAGAAATGTGGTAAAGCTGCCAAGTAAATTGGATGGTGGCAAGAGAGCAAAAGCATGGACATAGCTGGGCAGAGTCTGAGCCATAAACTTGGAGGCACACTGGGGAAGAAAACAGTGAACAAATGAGCTGGCCATGCCCGTGCAGTGAGAAAAATGAGCCAGCACCTCACTCCATGGCAGGTACTTGAAAGCTAGAAAAATACTTCTTTCTAGGGGCCAGTCTGCCATGACTGGGCAGAGCTGAGCTGTTCCAGGTGCTGTGGTTGGAGGTTTGTTCAAGGATTTGCATCTTGGGCTTGTGGGTTTTTTTTGAAGTCGGAGCAATTGAGTTTGTTGCAGGCCAACCCAACCACACAGAGATCCTGAGCGTTTCAGGTGCTGTGAGATCAGAGCATGCTGTGGCAGAATGTCTGATTTAACTGAGAACTTCAGGAAACTAAGTTACTTTAGCTTCAATGCCATCAGGATGGCTTTGGATTTCCTCCAGGACTGGAGGCTGGCCCACCTTGTACAGGGTCAATTTCAAAACCCCTGAGGGGCTAGGCAAATATTTGAGATAGCACTGGATCAAGCCCCAGTTGTTTGAGGATAATTTTGAGCTCAAGCTCTAAGAGACAGATTACAGCAGTAAACTCCCAGACACAGCAAGTTTCAGCAGTGTCTCTTGCTCCTCGTTTTTCTTGCTGCGTGACTTTTTTCTGCCCTCTCGGCATGTAAATTACTGACACACTCACCAAGGCTCCCCGCTTCCACTTCTCCTGCTTCACCAGGGGAATTTACCTATGAAGTACAACAGAGTGGAGATTTTACTGTCTCAAACTCCCCTGTTCCCACTTACTGACACATCTCCTCTATCATTTGATATATCAACTTTAATTCGCCTGGCGAGCCCTGCTCAAACCCAAGCTTGCTGCTCCACATAGTCCCAAAAGCATTACAAGAAAATTTTCCAGGAGATGCACTGAACCCAGGAGGGAAACAACGCAGTTAAGGCTTGTTCCAAGTGACTATTCTGGGAGGATTAGATGGGGGATTTTTCAAGACTAATCTCTTTAAATGAAAATTTCAGAATTTGATTAATTTTTTAATCTGCACATGGATTTGCATAAAATTACTGCACTGCCTCATTCACATTTAGCAAAACAGAAAATGTCTGCAGCAAGGATGGGCAGCTATGAAGGGTCCCTGCACCAGTGGGTGTGCAGGGACAGGGTGAGGAGCCCTTTGCCCCTCTCACTGCAGTGCTCCTGCGTCCATAAGTGGGAAAAAGGATGAGGGTGGTCAGCAACAGTATGATGAGAGCAAAGGGTTTGCCACGCAGGCAAGGGAGAAAGTAGGATGGAGCCTGGATACCTTTGTTTTGAGAATATGCTGAGCTCTGGGAAACCCAGGAGTCCTAGTTTCCAGTACACGGCTTTCTATATGTTGCTTGGAAAAGAAATATGTTGCTCTAATGACTGATTTACTCACTCAGGAAAGTGTCAACAGGGGCTCTTTGCCTTTGATGGGGAATGTGGCTTAAGGCCAAACACAGGGAAGATAAGTGTTCTATTCAGCATTTTATATATATAGATCAGTATCATTAGCAAAAAAAAAAAATTAACTGCATTTGACATATGCATCTTACCAGTTTTTCTAGGTCACACTCCCTTCACTCCCTATATACCTTTTGGAAATGATTTTCCTGTGCTGTGGGGATTGCAAGGAAAAAAAAACTTTTCACTAAAAAATTCTTCTGTAGCTCAACACAGAGCACTGCTACCCTGAAGCCAAGCCCATGCCAAGTCTACTTCCTTTCATGCTGTAATTTCTCAAACTCCCTATTCTGAGTCAACTTGCCATCAAAGATGAGAGTCATTTAAAATACAGGGAAGGATCACAGCATTCTAGAGAAGATGAAAAGCTGCGAGCCTTGAGGACTGGAATAGCAGAAAGAGGTTGAAATTCAGTGCTGCGAAATACAAGGTCATGGTCTTTGGGATTAATAGCAGAAAATTATGAGCTCCTCAGCTGGAAATAACATAAGAGGAGAAAGAGCCAGGAATCTTAATCAGTCACAGGATGACAATTACAGCTGCCCTCTGGGCTGAGACAAGAGGCTGTGGGGAACGTGGAAAGCAGCAGATGTGAACTGCCTGGACTTTGCTGAGGTTTTTGACATCACTGCTGAGAGCACGCTGGAGGCTGGGCCAGGCAATCACAGCCAGCCCTGCTGGAAGCCAGCCTGACCACTGGGCTCACAGGGCACAAGGCAGAGGCTTGGGGTCCAGCTGACATCTGGTAATCAACAGGGACTCTGCTGGGGCTCGTGTCACCCCACAGCTTCATCAGTGACCCAGAGAGGAGCACAGAGTGCTTAATTTGGGGAACCGCTGATGGAGGCACCTTCCGGAGGAACCGTGATAAACTCAAGGTCAGGGCCCACAGAAACCTCAGGGCACTCAGCAGGGAGAAGTGTGAATTTTTGCTGCTGAGCAAGCACAAGTCTCTGTATTGTGCAATTTCCAGTGGTATCTAATACAGAAATGCATAGGTAGAATAACTGCATTTGATCGCTATTACTCAAGCAGCAATTAAACGTTTTTTTTCCATTAACTAATTTTGCAGGGGCATTATCCATAATTCCTACTTAATATGACATTTTTCTAGGAGATCCAATTATCCTGCCAGCTAAATTCCAGCTTGGTATAAACTGACAAACTAAGTTCCAACGATTAGGAAGAAAGGCAGAAGAATAAAAAGGAAGTGACAAAATATCAAATCAACAACCCACGGTGTTATACAACTCTAAAACTTAGCTAAGTATTGTAGGTGTTTTGAAGTAAATTGTCTTATGATGTTATTGGTGAGTCACCTCCGGGCCCGCAGGAGATAATCCAGGCTTTGATCCTGCAATTTACAGAGTGCAGGAGGCACGACATTCCGAGCTTTTCTGAAACCTCTCATCACACGGAAACCAGGTGTGGGTTTTGAACTGGCCTAACAAAGGGGCAGCTGACCCCGAGACCCTCAGGAGGAATGAGGGCGTGTTTCGGTATCCCTGGGCTCCGGTGTGAAAGCCTTGACTTTGTTTCAAGTTTCAAAGTGGAAAAGATGAATCATGCTGAGCAGGCAATCCCAGCAGCGTGAAAGGGTGAGACCAGTGAGATCTCTAAACGTGCAACAGGGAGCTCCAGCAAGCAAACAGCAAGGGCGAGGACTCCGAGAAAAGAAATACTGAACTAAATCAGACATGCACACAAGATAATTCAGCCTGTTTGAAGGACGTGCAGAGCTGTAACAGTCCCTGGACTTGCTGAGGTTTGACCACAGGAGGGCAACAGGATCCAAAAGAAAAATCAAGCTCTATTCTGGACATTTTTAAAAGAAATGCAATTAACGTTCACAAAGGAATCTACAGGGTTGTTGTTTTTTTTTCTTTTGATGGTGAGTTTCTGGGGGACCAAAGTGACAAGATATGCTGGTTTCTAAATTTAAAATAGCAGAAAACTTCATGGGGTGAGATTCACAGCTACTCTTACACTCCAAGCACAGCTTTTTACAGTAAGAAACACACAAAAATGTGCACACTGAGCCTGTCATCCAGATTTGTAATAGAAATATGCAGTTCCAAGGTGTATGTACTGGAGCAGTGCCCTCAAAAGCCATGGTGTGCTTCTCAAAGGCTTAAGTGTGTGCTGCCCACCTTTACTTGAGAGCTTATGTGGTGTAGGAGCCTGGTGCTCCAGCTGTGGCATTGCTGTAGTATTGCCAACAAGTTTTTAGAGGAATAAAAATTACTGGGAAATTAAAATGTGCAATAGCTGGACTGAAAGTATGAGGGGAAGGGTGAGAAGGTGACCACAGTGTATTTCAAAGGAGGGGGAGCTGACTGATGCTCCCTGCTGACGCTGGGCTGCCCAGAGGCTGCTCCTGCCGGATTCTGCTGAGATTCTGGCACAGCACGTATGCCCCATAAAGGATTTCACACAATCACAGAATCAACTGTGTTGGAAAAGAGCACTGAGACATCGAGTCCAACCTATGACCAGATCCCTGATTTCAGCCAAGCCACTGCACCGAGTGCCACAGCCAGCCCTTCCTTGGGACCTCCAGGGACAGTGCCTCCACATCTCCCTGGGCAGCCCGTTCCAATGTCTGACCACCCCTCCTGTGAGGAAATTCTTCCTGATGTCCAACCTAACCCTCCCCTGGCAGAGCTTGGGGCTGTGTCCTTTCGTCCTGCCAATGGTCAGCTGGCCAAGCCCCACCCAGCTACAGCCTCTTTTCGGCGAGCTGCAGAGAGCTGTAAGGTCACTCCTGAACCTCCTTTTCTCCAGGTAAATACCCGCAGCTCTCTCTGCTGCTCCCCACGATTTGTGCTCCAGACCCTTCCCTAGCTCTGCTGCCCCTCCTTGGACCTGCTCCAGTATTTCAATACCCTTCCTGAACTGAGGAGCACAGAACGGGACGCAGCGCTCGAGATGTGGCCTCACCAGTGCCCAGTACAGGGACACATCAGTGCCCTGCTCCTGCTGGCCACACTATGGCTGATACAGGCCAGGTGCCACTGGCCCTCTTGGCCACCCGGCTCACGTTCAGCCGGCTGCCGACCAGCGCATTTCTCTCTAGTTTCCACTGGAAACTCGGGAAAACGCCTTAAACTGACCCGATACGGGGAACACCCCGGGCGGGCTGAGGCTGTCCCGCGGCCCCTCACGGCCTGGAGCAGCGCGGGGGCGCCCGCCCTGCCCGGCA
>VXBU01002059.1:1468340-1493562 GCA_013400315.1 Bombycilla garrulus
ATCTCCTCGCGCAGCTCCCTCAGCGCCGCCGCCGCCGCCCTCGCTCGGCGCGGCCCGGCGGGCGGGATGAAGCTGACGGACAACGTGCTGCGGAGCTTCCGCGTGGCTAAGGTCTTCCGCGAGAACTCGGACAAGATCAACTGCTTCGACTTCAGCCCCAACGGCGAGACCGTCATTTCCAGCAGCGACGATGACTCCATCGTTCTCTATGACTGCCAGGAGGGCAAGTGAGTGCCGGGGCTGCGGCCTTGGGGCTCTGGGGCAGTTGTGTGGGGCACGGGGGTGGGAGAGGCCTTCGGGGACAAGCTGTGCCCGCAGATCTGGCTTTAGCTTGAACTTCTCTCCTGTTGCTTTTTAGCATAGGCTTGTGAGTAGAATCCCAGGGGCGGAGATGGTAGCAGCGTGGGTTTGCCCGCTCTGCGGGTGTCCTTGTCATCTTGGTAGGCTGGAGACAGTGGTGATAATTTCCTGAGTGTAAGCGAAAGTTCACTTCTTGTGAGAGCCAAACAGTTGCTAAGCCTAAAGGGTTCGGTCTGGTCACGTTTCCAGGTCACGAGATTGCTGCAGTTATGGAACTGACTTCTGGGCTTCCCTGGGCTCAAGTCTCGCTAATTAAGAGGGCAGTGGTTGTTGTGAGCAATGTGCAGATGTGCCCTTTTAACGCCTCCTTTGAGTGCAACTTCTTGGCTAAACGCTTTAAGCCAAAATGTGCAGATGGTGTGGCGTGTATCGCTACACCTTCTAAAAACCTGGTGGTGTTTTCCGTAAAACCTGGCTCCTAAGTGGTGTCTTGGATCGCCGCAGTCCTCTGTGGTCTGTGTGTTTTAAATAATTTTCTCTTGCTGTGTCCTTATCTGTAAAGCGCAGTTAGAATACGTGTGATTTGCCAGTGTCTTCAAGCATTGTCTTAGTTTAGATGCAATCAATCAAAGCTTTGATTGATTTCTGTTATCTCAGGGTAATGAGTCGTTCGTGTGTTTCTGTTCCTCATTTAAGTGTCCGGTTTTCTACCACTGTTTACACGGTGCTCATCTTGTTTTTCGGATAAACTTTCAGAAATTTGCAGAGCACTTGAGGTCTGGTGCTCCTGTTCAGAAGATGGAAACCTGCACCAAGGGTGTTTGTAGTCTACGAGAGTTGGAACAGTTTGAGCCAAATGGTGTCATTATGCCATCAAAATCTTTCTCAGTACAAGTGTGCGTTTGTCTGCTTTAAATTCCTTCAGGTTTTTAAGTTCTATGTGTGCTTACTGGTGTGGAGATGGAGTTCTGAGCTTGTTGGTTGTTTTTGGTTTTTTTGTAAAGCCAGGACTGGGAAGCATCACGTGCACACAGAGCGTGAAAGGAAAACAAGTGTTTGTTATGGGACAGGGAATAGAAAGGCCAGAGCAACGTGGGAGTGAAAAAGAAATGTCCTGGGAGTGTCAAGACAGAGATATGTCAGTGTTGTGTATATTTTCTAGTAAACCAGGTGCTCCCAACCCTCCTGCTTTTCCAAGCAGGCCAAGACACCATGTTTGCTGGGAGGAAGTATTGCCTCTTACATACCCTCTTAATTTTGTGGCACACCTATTGCATATTATTTTAGATTTTTGTGTAGTTTGCTTTACACAGTAAAGCTGTTGGTGTTCCCCATTTGCTAGAGTGAACTCTGACGTGAAAATATTTGTTTTTTATTTATGTAAAACCAGGTAACTCTATACATATGGAATGTGCCATGGATCGTATCCCAGATCTTAATTATATACAGTAGTAGCAGGGCTGAGTGATGTTAATGCAGATGGTATTGATTGCTTGTCCCCTTTCAAACTTGTAAAGAATAGTTTGATGGGTTGGCAGGCATTTAGCCCTTTCATTTCAATCTCCATCTAATCCTGATGTGCTTTATAGTCAGAGGGTTTGCTTTAATTAAGTTAAATGTAGATCAATGGTCCTCTACTGCAGTGCTGCAGGGCAGTGAGAGTAGTTTCAAGGTAACTTCTGTGTCAGGAGCAGTTCTCTAGTGGTTATAAAATTTTAAAATTATTTGAAAGCTTCTCATGCACTATCAACTGGCTTTAAAGTGTAGCTGTGATTTTTAGGGGTAGCTGGGGATGCAGGAAACACTTGTTCTCTAACCTGGGAAGTTTTGCTCTGAACTACTTTGTCACCGGAAATTCACGTGAAGATGATATTTCAGGTCTCTGAGTGATCGTTGTTGTGGCAGTTTCAGGCTTGTAGTTGGTTTATTTTTCCTTATACTTCACAATTTCAAGTACCTAGAACTCTCACCTGCTTGGATATAATGGCCAGGAGGAAATCAAATGTCTTGCTTACTGGGGTTCAGGGTAGGATGCCCTACTTCATCAAATGGCCAGAAAATTAATGCCTTTCCCTGTGTGAAAGTGGGGAAATTTGGTGTGTGTCCTCTGTTAATGAGCAGTTCTGCTGGTAGAATTAAAATGCAGCTGTTTGGTTGTACTTCAGGAGTATCCTCACCTAGTTTGCTTTGGTTTTGACACACCAAATGGAGTTGTACAGCTCAGTGAGAGTGTGTCCAGCCCCATCGGGGTGAACTTCAGCTTCTGACAGTGTCAGTACAGTTGAAACAGTGCTGTGTAGCCAAGGGCTGACAGCACGAGATTATCTCCTTATCATGTATTGTTCTGGGCTTAGGCAACTGACATCAGCATCCAGTAATTTTGGTCCTGAGATTCCAGTTATTTCAAAGTGTGCAAATGAAATTATCATTAAATTTTTAACCCATCATGCATCACCAAATCCCTCTGCAGTAGGCTGGCTCAGAAGCAAAACTCAGAGGCTCACTGGAGTCTGTTTGGATTTAAAGAAGCGCTGTGAAAACTTGTAGGACAGTTGGTATGTGCAGCAGTCCCTGAGGCTGGGAACAGCCTGGCTGCACACTGGTGACCCTGCTATGATAGAATGGTGCTCTAGTAAAGGTTTAGCTTGTATTTGAGTGTATAGCAATTGTGTGTTATTGATACAAATAAAGTGATGGACCTGGACTCCTGCTCAGCTGTGGTGTTTGCTGGGCACATCCAGCAAACCTGGATGTTCCTGGTTGTGGGTGAAGTTTTACCCATAGTAGCAGTGATTCAAACCGGGCATGGATGGTATTACAAAATCTTGCCTGTGTATATTTCATCTTTGTAGCAGATTCGACTGAGAATTTTTTTTGTCAATATTGCTTTGTTTGTGGGTGGGCTTCATAGATTGACCTTGACCTTGGAATTGTTTAGTGGTTTGATGTGTTGTTAAAAGTATTTAGTTTTCTTGTTTGTGTTTAAAATAGTTGATTGGTAACAGGTCATATGTGCTTGTATCAGTTTACATGAGAACTTCACCTTTCATAGAAAACACAACTTTTTCCTTCTTTTTTTGCCAAATGTGCTTTTGTCTGTCTGTTGATCTTTATTGTCTCTATATTAATTTATTCTAACATGTAATAGAAAAGGAAAAGCCAAGCTAGACATGGGAGAATCTAATATATATAATATATTTTGAGATTGGGTTTTTGGGTTTTTGTTGAGTTTTATTCCCACCAGACTGGCCAACAGTGTAGCTGAGGTAACTTCAGAAAGCAGTGTGGGGAAGTATATATGTAAAGTGTTAGAATGTCAAAATATAAATTAGGTGTGTTTTTTGACTGTGGGCATGTTTGGATCTGAAGAACCATTTTAAAAAGGGCTGGAGGAGCTGGGGAGCAATCTGCTGAGATTTGGTCTGTGGTACAGGTGGTGTTTGGCTTTTCACTGCACTTGCTGTATTGGCTTTCACTTCATGGGAACTTGTCCCCAGCAAGTTTGTTTGAAGTCAAATCCCTGTGGCTTCTGCTGTTTGAGAATTGATATTTAAGAATGAATGTCTGCTTTTGTTCTGCTATGAAAAGTCTCCAGATTGTGCTCTTGTTTGGGTGTGTCAGATTGCGGCTAAGGAGGAAAGGAAAAAGTCCAGTGTAATAGGAATACCTTGTTTGAGGGTGTAGTCTGACAAACTTTTCTCTTGGCAGCAGTATTGGTTTCGATTGCTCCTGCTGTTTGTTTCCGTTCCCTGGCTGATGTCTGTGGTTGTGTGGGTAGAATGTTTTGTGGGCCTGTGTAACAAGCAGAGTTATGAATTTCTGGATTAAAAATAACTCCCGGAAGGGATGGTATTTCCGGTGTGGATCAGTACCCTTGCTGGTCTAGTGCCCAGCTCTGAAACCTTCACTCTCCCTCAGCTGGGGATGGAAGGGGAAGGAGGGTGGTGGAGACCTTGCTCTGCTCCAGCAGGCATCACTGCTGTGAGACAGCCTTATTCACCAGCTGCTTCTAAGCTTGCTCTGCAGGTTAAATTTCTAGTACTGCAGACCAGACCTGCTTATCAGACCCCCAAAAACCCAGTTCTGTAGGTTGGGTTTGCTCTCACTAGTTTTTCATTCTGTTGCAAAATGTTAAATTTGAGTTTCTAGCCTTGGGGTTGGATACAAGTATAATTCTGCAGTGATTTGGGAAAGTCCCTGTGTTAGTAAGTCTGTTATAGATGACTTTGGGTGATGACTGGATGTGTTTGGGTTGATACCCTGTGAAAGAGACACCCTGTTCTAGGTTTTGAGGGAACAGAGAACAAAGACAAATTATACTCAATCTAAAATAAGCAGCAGATGAATGGGAGATTTGAATGGGCAAGGGCACAGTAAGGTAGTGCTGCTTGCTGTGCTCATTATGTTAGGTCCTCCTTTTCTTTTTGCAGTAGACATCATAGGAAAAGGAATTTTTGGAGGAGACGTGCATTTTGCAGGAGTTACAAGAGAACTCCTCGAGCCTAGGGATAGTCTTGGAGAAAAACAAGATCCTTGTTTAAAATTCAAATACAAAAGTTTTTCTTTCTTTGTATAAAAACATCTGACTTCTTGAAACAATCATGTAATGCCTCAGTGGGAACAGGCCTTGTTGATGTGAGTATTGTTTTGAGGTTTTTGTTGCAGAGAGTGCAATTATTTCTGCTTCCTCCTGGCAGACCAAAGAGGACCCTGTACAGTAAGAAGTATGGAGTGGACCTCATCAGATACACACATGCTGCCAACACTGTTGTGTACAGCTCCAACAAAATAGATGGTAAGTGATCCACTGAAGTGGAGCCCATTAATCTCCTTACACTGCATGTCTGGATAATGAGCACTAGAGATTTGGGGAAAAGTTAGAACAACTCTTCAGTGGTGAGAACTCTGTCAGAGGCAGAGGAGGGAATTAATATCCAACACTAATGCAGAGCTTGGTGCTCATCCCTGGAGCTTCCTCACGTGTTTGGTTCACTGCTGCAATAACTGAGGGGTTCAGCACTGTTCAGGAGGTAAAGCAGCAAGACTTGGCTGCACTGTTCAGCTGGTATTGGTATCAGCACTGTCATCAGCCTCTGCACCTCCACATTGTGTGAGTGATGTGGGAGCAGCTGGGCTGAATGCCGTGGCTCTGTCTGCTGCACACAGCTCAGCTGCACAGGAAGGAGGCCAGGAGCTTCAGATAACCCAGCGCATCACCAGCCAAGCCTGCAGATCACTGCTCAGTCTTAGTTCTGTTTGTTGGAGTCAATGTCTGAGAATTTTGCAATGACCAAATCTCCTAGCACAGCACTTTACAAATGAATATTAACACTTGTAAACTCACCATTCCGGCAGCAGAGGTTTCAGTTTGGTTGGTTTTTTGTTTTAACAGTAGAGATGCTGGTGCCTTGTGATGTGTGCTGGGTTACTAAAGGAATTGCAAAGGCTGTGAATTTAGAGAAGATGGAAGTTAAAAAGTTAGGGAATCAGGTTAAACTAGAACAAGCTGGGCCTGAAACTAGAGGAACAAGCAAGTCTCCAGCAGAATTGGATTTAATGGTGTAAAAGGATTAAAAGTGTCACAGGAAGCATGTGCCTTTTTTGTCTGTTTCAGAACCTACTTATTTTAAAAATTATATTGTTGCTGTGTGTCAAATTTTTTTATTTGGCTGTTATTTAAATTACAATAACCAATAATTAACAATCTAATGGAGCATTGTAATGCCATTTTGAGTACTGAGTTTTTGTTTTATAAGCACTGGTAAGCCTTAAGACTTAAGTCTTCCTGCTGCAGGGTAGTATTATGAAGAAAAGAAAAATAGACAATGTGAGAATGTTTGTTGCTGTTACAAATTGTAACCTTAAGAAAACCAACAGTGTGTTCTGTAGGAGCCCAGATGCTTTCTAGTCCCTGATGTGTGTGGTCATGGGCAAGGTGCACTGTATTAACCTGTTTTGCAGGTATTGGGAGGGAAAATTACCTCAGGAATATGCTATAGGAATGCTGGTGCTTGTTTCCAAGCATTTTTTCTGTTGAATTGCTACCAATCTACTTGTGAAGATTTCCTCGAGACCTCTGGACTCCTTTGCTGTTGCCTGATTCCAGGCTGAGGTAGTAGTTTGTACAGTTTGAGGGTCTATGATACCACCCGGTACAGGAGATAACTGTACAGGCCACTGCCTTGCCTGGGACAGAGCACTGCCAGCAGTGATGATCACAGAGGAGCACAATTCCCTGGGGCTTCCTCTTTAGCAAAGGAGGATGGAATTCTGCACGGATACTTCGGAGATCAGGTAATGACAGTTCTTGCAGGAAAAACTAAAGCTGAGGCCTAACAGCAGGTTTGAAGTGTGTTGGTTCTATCCAGCGTGGGATGTGACACTGGTCTTAGGGGTTTATATTTTGAATAATCACCTCAGGTCACTTGGAGCTTTTCATAACTGTCTGTCACCAGTACCACATTTCCAGCTTGTTCTGTCAGCTTCAGTTTGCTTGTCAGATACTGAAGGGTGGTTTAGACCTTGGATCTCAGATTGATAAGCAACCTCAGGCAAAAATGAGAATTTGATAATTTGATAACTTTTGCTGCATGAGCCTTTCAAAACATGAACCCAGTAGCCCCTCTGACTGTGAGAACGACCAGTACATGTTGCATCCTCTTGGCATATGTTCTGAGTCAAAAGGAAAAATGTGCTTGACCCTAAGCAAGACTTTTTGTTCCAGCAGTACAGAGTCTGCACATAAAGATTGAAAAGTGGCTTCTGTCTTTTAATAATTGCTTCCTCTTAGAAAGATTTCTTTTAATTCTGGGAGGAAGTCTCAACAGCATCTTCCAGAACTGTGGGCTGCTCTTGGTATGTTCATCTATATTCAGGATAAAATTGGCACTTGAGGAATATTGTGTTGTTGCTCTCATCTATTCAGTTTATGTTTAAGGTTGCTTGAAGTGCTCTAAACTTTAGATTACTCTGTCCTCTTCTTAGAGCTTAGCTGCTCTAAGTGTAGAGAAAGTGTGAAGCTGTCAATTGTCAGATGAAACAAAAAGAAGAGATATTAGTTAGTTTTTAATGGTCTTGTCCTGACTTGGAAGTTATTGGTTTTATCTTAAGCTGTGTGCTAAAGAATTTGTACATTTCCCATGTGTAGTGCTTAGTTGGAGATTTGTTTGCTGAATGTGTATGTAGGAAAGAGAGCAAGATTCATGCTGCAAAACAGTACAAAGTGGTAGCATCAACTCTGTAAATTTGACAATCTCCATTTTGAGAGCGATGGAATAAAACCTGCTTCTACTTAAATTTTAGCACCTTTGAAATTACCTTGCATAAATCACATGACAGTTGTTTTTAAAATGTAACATGACTTCAGACTGTGGGAAATACCTTTTCCTGTTGCCTAATTTTCAGTTCTGCTTAAAAACTGAGTTGGTTTATGTCTGTTTCTAACTTGATTCTCTTTTGAAGTTTGTCTTGAAATTAAATGACCAGATTTAAGAAGTGGTGAGATTACTATTGCTCTGGGGAGCAAGTTACTGTGTGATCACTTTCAGATAACCTTGGGCTGGTGGTATAATGAAGCTTATGGTTTGTTTATGTTTCAGACACAATCCGATACCTCTCCCTGCATGACAACAAATACATTCGGTATTTCCCAGGGCACACAAAGAGGTGAGATGTGGCCTGGGGACAGGACAGGAGAAGTTGAGATAAGAATGGTAATGGGCTTGAGTTCCATTACACTTGGTTCATGCTGCTTTTTTCTTTGTTCGGTTCTGGGTTTGTTGTACACAACAGCTGGGGTGGGTGTTGCTCCATTCAATCTTTGCTTTGTCTCTGATGCATGTGGGTTTCTGTATTGCAGAGTGGTTGCTCTTTCAATGTCTCCAGTGGATGATACTTTTATTTCTGGGTCTCTGGATAAAACCATTCGCCTTTGGGATCTCCGCTCTCCAAATTGCCAGGTGGGTTATAAAATCCATGCTCACAATGTGTTGGATTTCCAGTTGGAAGGATAAAAAAATGGATGTGTGTTTGTAACAAACTAAAAATATTGCCAGAAGTGTGTGCTGCTGATTTAATGTTGACACCTTCCTGAAGGAGTCTGGATCAGGAATCTCTGTGCAGTGTGTGTGTCACACTGTGTAACAGCACATACTCTCACCTGTGTCTCTGCTGGAGAGGCACTGGGGAGGGCAAGAAATGACACCCACAGCTGATGAAACAAGAGAAGGGCTGGGTGTCATCAGCTTGTTCATCAGGCTGCTACCTTATGAAGAGGGTGTTCTCTCAGAGCTGGCATCCCTCCTGTGTTGAGAATTCATCTCATCTGAGTGTTTGTAGTGTGTCTAAAATTGGTGCCTTGATGCAATTAAATTTGTTGAAGAAACTGGTGATCTGAAGTAACACAGCAGCCATATGGTCTGCCACCTCCTTGCATCACCTCTGTTGTTCATCAGAACTGTTTGTGAGCAGACTTGACTTGATAGCAAGACAGAACCCTATTTGTTTTTGTTTACTTATTTTCTGGAGTACTTTGCTTTTTTTAGTGGATGCAGGCTTGTAAGGGCTGAGAAAAACACAAGAACTGGCAGCAGTGGCAGGAATGAAAGGTGTGAAGTTAGAATCTCTACCTTTTGTGGTGCTAAATTGTTTTTTTGTCCTGGTATCTGGGTACACTGTGTTGTGCTCTCATATTTCCCCATCTCTCTGGGGCCGTTTTGCTAATGAGAGAGAGCTCTGCTTATTCCAGATGATAGAACTGGAAATTAAAGAGAAAGAAAAAGGTTATATTTCTTACAAAAGGTTTTTATTGTTCTTTGAACCAAGCCCTTTCTGGCAGATCTTAATTCTGGGTTGTTTTTTTTTTTGGAAGTATACCTTTAACTCCTGTGTGTAGGTTTCCCTTGGGATCAATCTTCACCTCCAGGTTGCTGCAGATGAGATAGGGTTGCAAGTGCAGCAGCAAGTCTGTGATTTATGCTAATGCCTGCAATTGTAAGAATGGTCAAACTAGGACTTTTAAGTGCAAGCTGCATCCAGCCGAGTTTGGGAAGCAGGCTGAAGTGTTACTTGTAGTTTTCAGCTGGTCCGTGAGATGGCAGCCATACTGCCTGGAGCTGTTCCTGGGAAACCAGAGCTGGCCCACTCACCAGGGCCCGGAGCATTGGCTGAGCTCACTGCCTCACCTTCAGAGGCCACAGGGAAAACTGGCCTACGAGGGAAAGAGGAGAAGTAGTAAAATCTCTTAGACTTTATCTAGAGAGGAATGCAGAAAGAAAGAAAAATGAAGAAACTTGTTGAATGTGTCACAGATTTAATCAAAGATTGTTCTTGTTTATGTGCATGCAGTTCATAAGAATGTTTGACTAACATACACAGACTGCTAGTCAGGATACAGAAAATTACATATTTTGTTGGCTTTTTACCAAATTTTCTCAAGAGTTTTCTACTATGTAACTTAAGGAAAAGTTAACATTAAAAATAAGCACTGGTAGTAACCTATCAATTTTAATATGTAGGGTCTGTTGGCTTCCAGCAGGTATGAGATTTCATTAAACAGGCATGTAAAGCTCAGCTATGATATTCCCTTCCTTTCAAAGTACTTCTTTTTCCCCTCTTGTGCAGCCATAAGTGGTAGAGCATTGCTGTTGATCCCAACAGCAGTGTTTTGTGGTGCTGCCTGGTATGGTTATTAAAGCACCCAAATGAGCTTCCCTTCTCTGGGGACTTCTGGAGTGCATGACACCTTGAACAAGGTTTTGATTTGTTTTGGTGTAAACTTTGTCACTGAAGCAAATTGGAAGCCCTATATGATGACCTGAAGTTGAGAAGGGTGAGTTCTGAACCTTTGTAAAACCTCAGTATTTACAATTAAAATTAATTTTCTCCACTCAGGCTGTCCTGCTCACAGTGGATTCAAAGGATAGTGGTAGAAATGTGAGCATCAGTCTTGCAAAATAATTCTGGCTCTTTCTGTTTTTAGGGTTTAATGCATCTCCAAGGGAAGCCAGTATGTTCTTTTGACCCAGAAGGACTGATTTTTGCTGCTGGTGTTAATTCTGAAATGGTGAAGCTTTATGATCTCCGTTCTTTTGACAAGGTGAGGTACCCTAACTTCCCTTCCCACAGCTTTTATCTTGCAAGAAGTAATCTAAACTCAGTGCTCAGAGCCTGGATTTGGGTACTTGAGCTTACTGTCTGGGGTGCCTCCTTGGCATCCCGAGAGTTCTCAGTAAGCACACATCTCATGGACAGAAAGAGATACAAATCCTGAGGTACACTGTTAACCAGTGTTAAAGTGCTACCTCTTGAATGTGCTTCAAACTCCAGTTTAGGCTCCTTGTTGTCTGATTTTGGCCTTTCTTCCCTTGCTGCTTATTCTGGAGGAACACTGGCAAAGATTGAGCCAGGACTGTCAGAAAGGATAGAAATTTCAAAGGAAGCTGTCGTCGTGTGGGCAGCTGAACTGAAGCACTGAGCATAGTTAGGTCCATGGTTTTCAAACCTCAGATGACGCTTACACTGGCTCAAACTCTCTATAACTTCATTTAGTGGCCTTGTTGGAAAACTTATTCCTACCTTAATTTAATTTGTGCTGTTGATTGTGGTAGTGTGAAACTGTCGGATTGAAACAGCCTATTGCACTCTTTTTTTGTTTTGGAAGCTGGATTCATATGCTGAAACTTACACATGCAGTGCCATGTTTGCCTTGACACTATCTTTTGGTATCTTAGGGCTAAGGTTGTTCTTTTAAAAAATCTGTTTTCATGCACTAAGTTTAAAAGCAGATCCTTGTTAACAGCAATGCCCAGCCTTGCTCCTGTTCCCTGTTTTCTGTGTGCAGGGGCCGTTTGCTACGTTCAAGATGCAGTACGACCGGACGTGTGAGTGGACGGGCCTGAAGTTCAGCAACGACGGCAAACTCATCCTCATCTCGACCAACGGCGGCTTCATTCGGCTCATCGATGCCTTCAAAGGAGCTGTGCTGCACACCTTTGGGGTGAGCCTGCTGCCTCTGGTGCTGCTGGAAAACTTAGTGTTCCTTTGGGAGCAGGTGCCCTTTAGTGGTGAGATTGCTGTGGACACACTCTCTACTACGTATTCTCCTGTTTTGTGCCATAGGGTTATAACAATAGTAAGGCTGTCACGCTGGAGGCATCATTCACACCAGACTCTCAGTTCATCATGATAGGTAAGATGATTCTTGGCAAGCATTTCAGTGCTCTGAAATTAGGTGTGTTACGTAGGGCTAAAGCTGTGTCTGTTGGGAAACAGAATGTAATTAAATAACACTGTAAGCTTTCTTTGCACTGACAGTGTTCTGTTTTGTTAGATTGCTCAGTGTTCTCTAGACTGAAATGTAAAAAAGCCTGCAAGAAGTATTTTTTTCTTTTCTTATATATAAATGCTGTTCCAAAATAGATAAAAAAACCAGGAAACTGTTGTAGTGTGGGAAGACCAGTCACAAAGTTTCTTACTGTCCTCTCCCTGTGGCTGTGACGCCCTCATGTGCTGCCTTACAGCATTTTGTGGTTGTGTTGTGGCCCTCCCCTGTTTCCTGATGACCGAAGCATATGTTTTTGCTTGGGTGACTGGTCTCATAGCTCGGTGCATTTGTACACCCCCAGGGGCGTTCTGCACTGGTGACATTCTGGGGCAGCTGCAGTTTGTTTATGTGGCTCTTGTAAATCCCCATGTCTGTGGAGCAAGCTCTTAACTCTTGACAGAAGCTGTAGGCATCAGTCTGGTGGCTCCCACTGTTGAGAGCCACCTCTGTCTGGTCTTGTAGCACAGAAAAGCTGGCAGGCTGGTCTTCAAGCCCAGTTCCAGTTTCTTTTTCCTGCCCCTCTGCAGTATGGACTCCTGAGGGAAGCAGGTGGCAAAAATCAGCTTGAAACTCCTGTACAGCCTGGTGCTGCACCTTAGGCTCCCCAAAATGAGCACTTCAGTCACCTGCTGCCCAACAGGACTTGTGGACACAAGTCAGATGAGTCTGTGTAGTGCTGCCCTCTCCTAGAACTTTGTTCTTATTTCTGTGGCTGATACATCAGATATGTTTAACTTTGTGGTAATTTGGTATCCAGATCCTCATTTTTCCTGTATGAGTGATGGTCTTGGCAAAACTTCTTTTCTTTTGTTCTGGCTGAGAACTTCCTGATTGCAGAGAAGAGAGGTGGGGTTTTGTTTAGTTTGTCTCTGGAGAGCACTTTATTGCACATATTTACCTTCCTGTTGTGCTCGTCCAAATTAAAACAGTAGTAGAAGTTCCAAATCACTTATTCCTGTTCAGTTTTTACAGATGGTTAAGTTGCAACTTGTGCATCTTAATTTTTTTTTTCCTGAAAGGCTACAAGAATAAATGCAGAAGCAGAAGAAAATGCTTTATAGTTTTATTAAGAATCCTATTTAAAATGAGTCTAAAGCAGGACTGATTTATAAAAATATAAAGTTCTCAGCCTCAGAGTTTGAAAAATGTCATTTTGAAGTGAAAAACTTATCCCATTATAGCAATGTGGAGAGTCAGTATCTTCAGGGGACCTTCTGGTATTTGGCTTAGTGCATTGAAATCTGATTACCTTCCATGGTAAAGGCTTTGGTTTGATTCTGTGCCCATTGAGTGAGGCATTTACCTGTGTCTGAACTGAGAACTTGTGTGAACAATGACTCTTTCCCCAGCACTTGGCCTCTGCACATTGGTGCAGCTTGGCCAGGGTGTCTCCTCCACAGCTGGAGGTGTCAGCTCTCCTTTCCTGCTGGGTGACAGTAGTTAACGTCTTTGCCTGGATGGTGTTGCCCTGTTGTGTAGTTGAGTCTCTGCAGTGCAAAGGTACAGACCTGCTGTTTGGATACAGGTGTTTTAATTCTATGCTGTGCCCTTTGTATGTGCCCTTGTGACACTTGGAGAACTCAAAGGTTGTGTTATGAAGTTGAGACCTGCCTGTTCCTAAAGTTCTGACAGAAAGAAATGTTCTTGCTTTTCCCTGCTGACCACTCCAGTGCATCTTGCATATCTTGTTTTCCACTCCTACCTTCAGGTTCAGAGGATGGGAAGATCCACGTTTGGAACGGAGAAAGTGGGATGAAGGTGGCTGTCCTAGATGGAAAACACACAGGTCCTATAACCTGTCTGCAGTTCAATCCAAAATTCATGACTTTCGCTAGTGCATGTTCCAATATGGTAAGGAAATAGGTTTTAAGTTCTTCTGAGCACAGTGAGGTGCTGACCCTTCCAGAGACGAATCTGAGAAGGCTCAGTGCCTCTCATGTGTGCTTGCAGCAGGTGGCAGCTCCTGCAGGGTGCTGCAGCATTTGTGTTGTGCTATGAAAAGATGTTTTTTTCTCCTCCTCTTTAGGCCTTCTGGTTGCCAACTATCGACGACTAATTCCTACACTGTGGCTGCTGTCGGATGGCTCCCATACTGCGAACAGCAGCACGTCACTGCAAGCATAGTTCTGGAATTGCCTACATCTCCTAGACTGTGTTCCTGTTCCTGCATATTTTCCATGTCTTACCTTTATCTACAGCATTCCGTTGCGAGGACTGCTCCTCTTGGCCTCCTGGCACTCTCAAGAAGCAGCATGCTACAAGTTCTTACCTTCCAGTCCATGCCCGGCAGGCTTTAGCCCAAGATGGAACTGACACAGTGTTATTTCTTAGAGCTGTGAAGTCTGTTTTATCTACAAAATGTTTGTGGCATTTTTTAAAGGTGTAATTATGTGTTTTCCTGCTGTAAGTGCACAAGGCTATTGATGTTCCGACGTGGAACGTGCAGTTCCTTTCCCTAAGTGCATGTTTTTAACGTCTGGGATCTTTGGTTTCGCTGCAGTCCACAGATGCAAATACTTCTGTGCCAAATGTGAACACTGACAGTTTTCAACGGCAGATGCTGGATTCTCTTGCAGTGGAACATGCACCAGAAGTGTGGGTAGCTGTGAAGGTACCTCATACATCTTGTCATCCTTTCTTTTTTGGCAATTTAGTGTGCAGCTGCACAGGTTTCATCCGCTGTCAGAGGTTGCCAAAGCCTCCCTGCTGTTTGCTGTGTCAGCATCCTGGAGGCACAGACAGCACTGCTGAGGTTCAGCCAGTGTCCCGAGCAATAAAGGAGTCTGTCAGCAGGAGATGGAGAAACCACACTGAGACTGAGAGCACAGTCTGCCTGTGTATCTTCCTTATGTACCATCTTGGCTGATCTTACTTGTAAATATCGTAGGGTGGGTGGGCAGTGGGAATGGGCCATATTTTTTTACTTTTAGATACAAAAGAATATGATGTGGGCCAGTAATGTGAGGTGTCTAGGCTGTTTACTTTCACCGATGCAGTTTTCCACCCCCTGGTCTGTAAATAAGCTCCATGAAATTCATCCCACACCAGGCTTAGACCAGTATCCCTTTATTGGTAAAACTGACATGGGTAGTCCCTCACACAGTTTGGTACCGGTCTGCAGGTTTTTAGTGATAGCTCCAAAAGAGCAATGCATCCTCTGTCAGATGGTGTCTTCACAGATGAATTTTAAAAATCCTAGGCATGACTGTGCTGACTCTGCTTTGCTGTGGCCCTGCTCCAAGGAATGCCCTTGCAAAGAGTTGGGGAGGGACATGCTCTCCTGCCTGAGGGGCTTGTAGCACAGAAGAGCTGGCAGGCTGGTCCTCAAGACCAGTTCCAGTTTCTTTTTCCTGAAATGCTGCTTCAATGGAATGCATCCACCAGCAAGCTGGGACAGGCCTGGCGAAAATGTAGTATTCACTGTATTCTTGCCTTTCCAAACACACTTGGGTTTGTGCTGGGTCACAGCTTGGGAAGTCTGTTCTTTCCCTTGCCCAGTCACATGTGCGTCCCTGCTCGTAAATACAAAAAGCTGGCAAGATGACAAGACAGTAACGGGCGTGTTCTCTCTGCTCTCCAGTGCCACTCCAAACTGGCAAACTGTGCTGGAGCGTTTTCCTTAGGTCAGTTGTCCTGATGTTCCCCTGTTACAGCAAAGTTCACCTCAGCTGTATACAGTTCACATCATGACTCCCTGGAAAAGTAAATGCCTTGTAGAACAGCTGTTTCTGTTTTGCCTTTTCTTGCCTTCTTTTTTCCCCTCCCAGTCCTTGTCCATGGACAGGTGCTGTGCTGAGAGCTGGGGATGGGCACTGAGCATTTCTGCTCTGCTGGCTCAGTTCAGGTCACAGGAGCACTGCCCACACGGGGCAGGCTCACAGCGTGGTGCTCCATCTGTGCTGTGGTTGTGGCTCTGCTGCTGCTGCCACACAGGGCATTTCTAACCACACATCTGCCATGCCCATCCTCCAGCAGGGTGATGGATGCTTTCCCTCTGCCACAGGCCTGCTGCTGGAGATGCAGATGGCAGGTCCATGCCACCCCTCTTCCTGCGCTGTCCCACCATCGCCTATAAATAAAACTGCCCCGTGCAAAGGGAGGTGGTTTTCTCGGGCCTCAGTCACTGTAACTCAGCAGTGTTGCATTTCAGGCTGCTTGGTGCTATTTTACCTTCGTTGGTATTTGCAGTGCTTTGTAAAATACAGGTATTTGGGGTTTGTAGTTTGTTTTAACAGTCAAACTTCAGCGTCCAGTAGTAAATTATCTTTGAGATTTTTCAAGTCTTTTGCCTGAGGAAGTGAACAGATAGCCTCTGGCCATATTCCTTGTTTCTTTTCACAGGGAAGCGTTTGGAAGTCTTTTATTCTATAAAAGCTCTTTGTTAATGTGGTTTTGAGCACTTGTCTAGAGGTTGTTCAGGTCTCTTCTGCTGGCAGTGTTGTAAAACATGGTATGTTTTGGAAAAGGGAACCAGAGGAGTGGTTTAGGAGGGTACACACACAAACACATCAGTGGCTTTCTGGAGTGAAGAGGGATGTTCAAGCTCATGCACAACAGCACTAGTTCTCCATTCAGGTGGCAGATGAGCACCTTCCTAGAGCCCACTGCCACCCACACAGGCACAGGTATCTCTGTTGATGTAGCATGGAGTGCTTTCCATCTGGCTTTAAAAGAGGAGAATGTGCCAAGTGTTGTCAGGGAACTTGAGGACTGCGTGTTTCAGACAGTTGGACAGGAAAGGTGAATAAAGCTTTTAACTTTCAGCTTCTACGTGCTTCTCTAGGAGTCTCAGGGCTACAACTCCTGTATTCTTTCGGACCCCCAGCTAATTAGAAACAGATGTGATGAAAAACAGCCTTCCGAGGTCTGACAGAGTGGCCAAACAGGAAGCAGCATTCCCTCTCCAAATCTGACATGTAAATCCCCCCCATGTTCTTTGGGATGAAAAACTTTTTTCAAAACAAGGGGGAAATGAGACTCAAGAGCCCACCTCTGAGTAAGCAGTGTGGTGGCTGAGCACATCTGCCTGGGCTGTAGGAGATTTCAGGTGTAATTCTCCAAGTCAGTCTTGAAAAGATTTTTATTACTTTATAGAAGCTCCCAGGTCCTGGATTCATGCCTCAATCCCTGCTTTGGAGGGTGCAGGAGCAATTGAGTGACAAATCTGGAAGCAGCAGGGTATCTTTTCCAATGCCTCTTGGCTGTATTAGCACTTTAAGAGACTTCACCTTGGTTTTGGGTCAGGGGCAGGAACCTGGTGAGCCTTTCAGAAACTGGTCTCTGTGGTCGTGAGCTGCTGTAGGGAGTTGGACTCCTCGGTGGTATCTGCCAGTGAGTGTAAATACATAAAGTTAAATTATGCTTTGTCACAAAATACTACCTATGTGGAGAATTCAATGTTGTGGCTGTGACCAATAAATATTTTGTAGAGAGACCACTTGAGTGCTGTAAATTCTGCGTTTGTCCAGTGTGGTACAACTTGCTGGTTTCTTAGAGGGGGAATGTTAAACTCATCCATTTTCTAAAATCTCCCTTTTTTTGGAGAGTCAGAAATTCTGTAGTGGAAATCGTGATTCTTCGAACTTTCCCCTCCATAGATTGCCCATTTTTAGAGTTTTTTGGGGTTTTTTTGCCTATGAATGTATCAGGATAGGGAAGCCTTGTGACAGCTCCTTAGGGAGCTGTGGTGCCCTAGGTAAAGAGGTGTTCACAGCAGCCTGTGGTCTGGATGGAAGAGCTGAGCTCTTTCTCAGCAAGAAGGTGAGAAAATAATTTACTGGATTTGAGTAACAGGAATCTTGGATCATTACAGTTAATGCATGTAAATGTGTTACAGCTACTGAAGGGAGGACAGCAGCCAGTATCATTACCATGGGTGAATGCTCATATGCATTGTTTTCAGGTCAAACTTAAGAGGATGGGGCGGGGGAAAGTGGAGCTGGAGAGAAATGTTTTTTATTCTTCCCCATATTTAAACCATGAGCAGATAGCTGGGAAGGCTGCCCCATTCCTGGAGGGAATTTCCTCCCACTGCAGGAAATAATCTTTTGACACCAAGCCCTTGCAGCAGTTTTGGTAAGGGGGTGCTTCTGGTGACAAGCCAAGACAAAAGCAAAAACTCCCCAGTGGTTTTATGAGGCTGTTTTCCTCCAGCCCAGATCTGTTTAAAATTCCCAGCAGGAATAACACCACAGCAAGATGCATGGGAAAAAAAACAAAGTACTTGCATTTGGACTTTCATCCTTGCGGAACTTAAACACAGACAGAGGTTTGGCTGCTTCTCTGGGGAATCCTGGAACCTTTGTACTGAATGATAAAAACCAATGTGGGGACTCGGGGAGATGGGAAGCTTGTCCAGACCTGAATTTGCTTGGCTAATAACCAGGTTGGGAAGCAGATCCTCAGAGTTTAAGACAACTCTGGCGTGTCTGCTGCATTGTGTTTCTGCTGGAATAAATGCTTGAGATTCAGCACTGCAGACAAATTGCAACAAACCGGTTTTATTTTACTTGGAGCTCTTCGACTGAATCAGCAGAGGCACTGAAACACCTTGGTTCTCATCAGTGCTGCTGCTACAAAACCTGCTTTGTTCCCAGAAATGACCTGAATAGACAAAGTTTCAGCAAGTGTGGATTGAGGTTTGTTAGAAATCTGTACACTGTGTTACTAATACGCTTCAGTGTTCTTGAGTAAGAGTAAGGCACATATCTTTGCACAGAAGGCTTCTGTACACCAGGTGAAGCTTCACCTGGCTACATCCTCTGGGGTTGAGGTGGTGCTGCCTACAAATGGCAACTATCTCAAGAGGTCTGGGCTACTGCTGCTGCAGCATTCCCCTGCCACAGGCACGGCTGTGCCCAGTGCTGTCTTGGCAGCAGCTCCAGGTTTTCAGCACATCTCATGTTACAGCAAATGGACACGAGAGATGCTTTAGCTTATGCATCCAGTTCAGCTTAGTTCAAGTCTGATTAAAAGCCAGCTCTTCAGACTGGCTGGATCTCAATTGATCCTTATTGTTCAATATTAAAAAGGGAGAGGGATCAGTAGAAATATGGATTTGAGTGTCACTGTACCGCAAAGATCTTAGAAAAAGTGCCCTTGGGCTTGCATGGCCCCCTTTGGAGGTTCTCCTTGGTCCAACAATGAGAAAAGGGATTGATTTGTTGCCCACTGTGCTTCTCTTGCATGTTGTTAAGGAGCTAATTTTGTTCATCCTGTGCCAAGTGCTGGCTGTGCATTTCAGGTTCCACTGCAAATGGTTTTGGTGGAAGAGAGTGTACACGTGTGCAGCAGAAATCTCTCAGGCTGATGCTGAATGGCACCACAGGAAGGGAACACAGAGATGCTGTGTGTCACCCTGACAGTCAGTCCTCTTCCCTGTTGTGTAGTGGGATGACAAATACGGAGATGTCATCGTAGGATGCCTCGTGGCTGTCATCCAGCATCCACTGGTGGCCTCTCTTCTTTCCCCTTGCTCTGCAAACCAAGCACTTGGCCAGTTCTGAAAACCTGTGGGTAGAAAAATGCAAGGCTTGGGCTACTATAGCAACAATTCCCCTTAAGTACAACATTGAGATGTGTGGAGATGGAGGAAAAATAACGAGGTTTTTTTAAAACATCAGCTTTATAATTGTCACTTTAGGATGGGGACAGAATAGCAGAAAGTCACAGAAAAGATTGATCATGGCAGAGCTGACCTGGAAGCAGTGGGATCTCAGCCTGCTCTAGGTCTGACCAGGTTCTTTGGAAGAGAAAACAAAGGCAAAGCTGGTTTACCTTTGAGGATCTGTCTTGTTTTCTGCAAGGAAGCTCCTGACCACGTGGGCCACCTCGTCATTGCACAGAACATCCCAAAGGCCGTCAGTTGCCATGATGAGAACATCATCTTCCTTAATGTCATGCAGAGCAAAGTCAAATACATTCACCTGGAAAGCAGAGGAGTAAACCTGTGACAATTCCTGCAGTGTAACGGAGGGCTGGGGAGATGAGACCTCCCCTGAGAGATGACAACTGCGATAAGGGTTTTCTCAGGATTTCACCCAGCATTTCTCCAGGGTGCTGGGAGAAATGCTAAGACCTGCCAAGTCTGTAAAAGGTGCATCCTAGAGAGGAGCAGCTTGTTTAATTCCACCCTGCAGTTCCCACGTGCTGTGACTGACCTTAGGAATGCAGGAGAGGAAGGGTTTGACTTCAATGTTGGTGTCAATGACCTTGAGCTGATGATCCCCCAGGCCTCGAGAGACAGCCAGAGTCCCCAGCAGGCGAGCCTGGCCCCAAACAAAGCAAAACAGGATTGAAACGTTGGGGTGTGATGCCTTTAAAGGCAGTCAGTCCTGACTGATGTATGTGTTGCTTCAGGACCTTTCTCCAAGCACCACCCAGAATAGGCCCTGGAGATGGAGGAATGATCGGAAGCAATGGCCTGATGGGAGTGTGGAAACAGCCTGACTGTGAATGGCTTCATGTGGCCCATGGTGTGCTCTGGGTAATGCTGCAGAGCTCAGGAAGCCCATGGTGGCATCTGCTCTTGGTTTGAGGTGGCAAGAAGGACAATTGGGTTAGTTTGGGGGTGTCCGTTTGTCCTGGCAAAGGAGGTTCTGCACTGACTCAGTAAACAGGGTGGCACGTGGGTTGTAGAGCTGGGGGAGGTGATGAGACTTTCTGCTCAAGCCCAGCAGGCAGATGCTGGATGGGTGCAGTCACAGCTTCTCTCTGCCTCCTCCTTCCCTCTCCAGGCTCATTTCTCAGCCTTTCCTCGAGGACAGTTTGTGGGAAAGGCACTAGAGCTAAAGCAGACAGTCCCAGTGGGAGCTGATGAGGTTCTCCTCTGAACTGAGCTCCTGAGTGCAAGGGGAGATGAGCAAAGGGCAGGCTCCCTCAGGGCAGGCTCCCTCAGGGCTGCTCTCTGCTCTGCTGTGCTCCGGAGGAGGGTGCTCCAGGGGGCTCTGCCTTACACCAGCCAGGCAGCAAAGGAAGCTGCTGTGTCTGTGCTGTGCTGGAGAACACCAGAGCTCCAGGTCTGCTGGAGTGCCCCAGAGTGTGACATGAGTGACAGGGACTGAGGACCCCCAGAAGTCTTGCCTGTGCCTTCTCAGTGTTTAAAATATTAAGCTACCTGCTTCCCATGACCATGGACAAGAGGATACTTGAGGTCAGCTTTCTCCACCGTCTTGTACCCCCTGGAACAGAGAATTCACTGTTGATTTCGGATTTGTCTGACTTGATAGTACAGCCCAGCCAGAGCACTTTGACTCTGACTGAACCCTTGTGTCCCCATGCACAGGCAGCTCACTGAGAATGGGGCAAGGTGTCCTCACTCTCCCCTTCCTTCCCTGCTTGTACCTGCACCAGCCTGGGATTCCCTGCACCAGCCCCACCAGGAAGGATGCCAGAAGGACCATCCTGACTGATTTCTAACCACCTGGAAGGTGCTAGAGACCCTGGTCCTTTGAAGGGAGCTCACAGCATCCCTCCCTACCATCCTGCTGCTGCTCTCCCTAGCAGCATGTGCCCCTTGTCCCTTCACTCCCCATTGCTGTGAGCAGACAAAGCTGCCCTCAGGCAGTAGGGACTCACCAGCCCTCCATGAAGTAATCCCGGTACAAGACTTTCTGGCCCACATCATCTCCCTTCAACCTCCGTGGAAACTCAAAGCGGGTGAATTCACCATCCAGGAGCTTGGGGAAAAGGAAAGCCTGGAGGAGGGAATGGAGGGGTGAGCATGGGCGGGTTCTGCCTCAGTGGAGCAGGGCACCAGAGCTGCTTCTGCCTCAGGACTGCTACTCCCAGCAGCAGAATGGAGACCAGAACTGGGAAAGCGTGTTCAATGAGGACATGAACACCTCCCATACTAAAGACTGTTGGCTGAATTTTTACCTCAGCCCTCTCTGTCAGCTGACACGGCCACATAGTGGCCTTCAAGGAAAGCTGGAGGTCCTGTTGCCACAAACCCTCTCTGGCCCAGTGGGATGCTTGCAGCTGGTTTGTCTGATGTATGGAAGGAGTCACTCACCAAGTGCTGGATTCGCTGCCTCTCTGACTCGGGGGTGAACTCGCTGCTCATGGACACAATGTTGTCCTTCAGGACAAGAATTGCCCTACAAGGCGGAAGAGGCAAAGCTCAGCTGTGCCAGAGAACAGCTGTGCACCCAAAACTGTTACAAACGCCACTGTATTTCAAATAACTCCATTGCAGTTGCACTGTTGCAGCAGAGGATTGTGCTTGCCTGGTTCGACAGTGGTTGAGCTCACTGTTAGAGGAATGGGGGGCACAGCCAAGTGAGGGAAATCAGCCTTCACTTTTAAACACCTGCCAGGTCATACTGCTGCATTACCACCCCAGTGCTGTGTCTGGGCAGCTTTAGTCCCTTCAAATGCCCAAACTGTTCCAGAAGGCATGAGAGCCCCTTTCTTCCAACAGGTCCTGTGCCAGGCAGAAGAGGGATGGCTGGGCTGCCACATTTGCTGTCTGTAGGATTAAATCAGAGTTGTGGTTTAACCTGGCAGCTAAACACCACAGAGCCACTCACACACTCCCCCACACCCAGTGGGATGGGGCAGATAACTGGGAAAAAGGAAAGTAAAATCTCTGGGCTGAGAGAAAGAAAGTTTATTAGGACAGGAACTGATGGAAAATCCTAAGAAGAAAATAATTAGAATACAGAAGACAACTAACGCACAGTGCAGTTGCTGACCACCTGCTGACTGATGCCCAGCCACTTCCCCAGCAGTGGCCCCAGGCCACCTTTCCCCTCAGTTCACACACTGAGCATGGTACCATGTGGTCTGGAACATCCCTGGGGTCAGCTGTCCTGTGTCCCATCCCAGCTTCTTGTGCCCCCAGCCCTCCTTGCTGGTGGGATGAGAAACTGGAAAGTCCCTGAGTGTTGCTGAGCAGTGCTTGCACAACTTAAACATCAGTGGGTTTTCAGCAGTGTTCTCTAGAACTCTGTCCCAGCTGAAACCAGGACAGTAAGATGCTGGAAACCTTGCAACTTCCATCCCCAGCAACTTCCCCCTTTTATTACAACTCACCTGCTGTCCCCAGCATTGGCCACATACAGCTTTCCCTGGAAATAAAGGGCAGCCAGAGCAGTGCAACCTCCTGTCTGGTTGGTAGCTTCCATCTCCTGGCCAATGACTTCATCCTGTTGGTTTCAACAAGTTTAGAGACTGGCGTGATCTGGGCTGCTGCTCTCTACACGCTGTCTCATCCCTCCCGGCAGAAATCCAGAACCAAAACTGACTGTGGATGGGCCACAGGAAACCAGCACAGCAACAGCCAGTGTTAGAATGTACAGCCTACACAGCTGCTGCTCCTGGATGCCTTCGGAGGCTGATGGGGAGAGCTCAGACTGGTAGGTGCTGCATGAGTGTGACAACAGCCACCTTCCTGCCCTACAGAATTGTACAGAGCTACTGCAGCTTCGCTCTGGGTCAGCACTGCCGACGTGCAGCTCTGAGGCAGGCCTTGGGCTCTGACCCAGAGTGATCTCAGCACGTGTAAAGGTTTGGCCCAAGGTTCAGCCTACTCAGTGAGCAGCAGAACTGCAGACCCTGCCCTTCAGGGCTCAGGGAAGGACAGATTGTGGCTGCCTGGGCCAGCAGGACTGGTGCCCTGCACATGGTACTCACACACTCCTGGAAGGCATTCTCCAGGGCTCCCACCACCAAGTCTGCTGCATGGATGTGCTTCTCCTCCACGAACTGGGGGTCACTGTCACAAACGCAGCGTCCGCTGAGGTGCATGGGGGGCTGGGCCTCGGTGATGCCTCCCACAATCTCCTCCAGCTTCTGCTTGATGCAGTAGTGCAAATAGTTGGAGGCGATGATGGCAGCGTCTGGGCCACCGTGGCCATCAAACAGCGCCCAGTAGTGACCAGTCAGAAACTGCCGTGAGGAAAAGGGACAAGACAGGAGCTGAAGAGGCTGTACAGATGGCAGGCTCGTGGCCAGGATGCCACTGCATGTGTTTTGCCTGACTTTTCCACCCCAGCTACCCCTCCCTGCCACTGGTAAATCTCCTGTGCAGCTCAAACTCAAGCGATGCCCACGTGCTGCTCTGCCAGACCCATCGTGTGAGCTCTGAGCATCTGGATTTGCACCACACACCCTCACGTGCTGTACTGGGAAATGGATGGGGCCATTTCACAAGAAGTGAGGCAGAGCCTGGTGAGAACATCCTGTGTGCCCAGCTCACGCTGCTGCCCAAGTGATGGCAAGACACACTGGCCCTAGAAAGCACAGGGAGGACAGGAAAGGTGAGGCAACAAGGGCTTGGATGGCCTCAAATGCTGCAAGTCACGGGCCATGTGAAAGTAGAAATGGCATTTACAGATAGAACTACATATTTGCTGGCCACAGGGTGCACGGGTCCCCTAAACACATCCAAGGAAGGGTTTCAGCACGTGGGCAATCTCATGCTTCCTGAACCTGTGCCTTGGGTGGCAGCAAAAGGCTGGCAGCAGGGTGAGCACAGCCTGCCTGGGGACGATACCTGTGTGGAGCACAGGATCAGCCACTCCTCATCCTCCTCCAGACCTGGTTCTCTCCTGCGGATGGAGATCTGACAGCAGGCTGCCTGGTCCTCATTGAACTCCGACTTCTCGGCATTGATAACCCTGCAAACACTCCAGGTAAGGTGTGGGGACACACTGCACCTTGTCCTGCTCCCAGCCAGCTCTGCAGCCACTGCAAACAGCTCCACTTTGCCCCTATTATCCAGCTCCATGCTCCCTTTTAAAACTCAGGGATCTCTTTACTGATGACTGAAATAGTTAAGGCATTTTTGTGCACCAGGGAAAAGCCCAGCTGGGGACACAGAGACCTGCGCTCTGGCCTCAGGCAGCCCATCAGCAGCCCACACGGTGCTATTTCCTTGTTGACACAGTGCATTGCAGAACCACCCTTGCTTTTCCTTCCAGCCTTGGTAATGTTTGTCCCTGGATGGGAGTGTGCTCTCCGTGCATTTCACGCTGTGCCATCCCAACACCATGGGATCATGATGTGGTCTGGCCAGGACGCGGGGACAGCTCCTGGCTGGAGTTCTGCCTGATCCATCCCTTCCGCCATTTAAAACAACCAAGAGATTTCTAAAACTGTGGTATTCCCCTTCCTCTGTTTTAAAGACACTTTGTTAATTAAAAGCGGTGCTGCTCTCATTGCTGCCCCGGCCACTTGTCACGGCCCTGGTGCCGCCCCGCGGCTGGCAGGGCGTGGGCGGGGGTGTCCCCAGCGCCCCCGGCAGGGACAGAGAGGGGCTGGAGGGTTCACCGCCACGCCAAACCTCCCCTGGGGCAAAAAGCCGCTCTCTCCTCGCCCGCATACGGTGCAGGAAGGCGAGCTGTGCCTGCGGGCGGCCACTCCGGTCAGGGGCGGCTGCAGCCGAGGGGCGCAGCAAGGGCAGGAGGGGTGCGACCACCCCCGGCACCCCTGAGCCCGCCCCGCACCCTTCACCCGTCCTAAACCTGCTCTATTCCCCGGTATCAGCACAGCGGGAGCCCCCATACCCCGCCCGGAGCCCGTCCCGGCGCGGCCCCACTCACTCGGCGTATCCCGCGCCCCAGGGCAGCGGCCGCTCGGGCCCGGCGCCGCGCACGG
>VXBU01002059.1:1493715-1577016 GCA_013400315.1 Bombycilla garrulus
CCGCGCCATCCCGGGGGCTGTCCCCCTGCTCGGCCCCCGCCCCGGGCGGGGCTGCCCCGCTGCGCCCCCCGCCATCCGCACCCCCGGGGCCGCGCCCCGCGCATCCCCGGCCCCGCCGCGGCGCGCTGCGGGCGGTGTCGCGACAGCGGCGGCGATGGGGCGAGCAGATGAAGCTCCCCGAAGGAGCGGGCAGGTTTCCTGCGATTAGCGGAGGAGAGGGACACCGAGTCAGGCTCGGAGCGTTTGGGTGCCGGGAGGAGGTGCGGGAGGGGGTCTGGCCCCGGGGTGCCGCCGGTGCGGGGCTCTCCCGCATCCTTTGTCTGTGCTAGCGCTCAACACCCGCCGCGACGTGCTCGGACAGATGTGTCACGCACATCTGCCTGGCCGCAGCCCCGGCCACCGCTCCCTTGCCTACGGGGATGCTCGGCCCCGGCTGCTCCCCAGCCCGGAGGAGCTGCGGAGAGTGAATTCCTGCTTCCCGATTTCTCCTCCCGCTCCCCACAGGACCCAGCCGGCGCCCCGACACGACGGCTTCTGCATTTCCGAGCGTGCTTGGTGCATGACTGACTGTGTGTCCTCACGGTATTTCCCCCCTGCCCCCCGCCTTGCCGGCTCAATTAGCAATATTAATCAGGAGTAGAGGTGCTGCATAATTTATGTAACCGAATCAATATGCGAGCAGGGATGTGAGAGCAGCTGCCCCCGGAGCCCTGCTCGGTGCGGTCGGGTGTGAGTGCAGCCCGCAGCGTGTCCCGGGAGGGAGCTGGGACATTGGCCTCGCAGCTCCCTCCGGTTTTGCACCTTTGTGCGGGAGTGGGAATTTGTGCCTGCTGGTCCTTCATGGCATGAGCATCCTTGTTCCTTCAGGAGAACATCCTTCCCCTGCAATTGCTTCTGGAGGGGCTGTAGCTGAGAAGTGGCCAGTGATGATGCTTAGGTGTTCTTCCTGCTCTTGCTCAGGAGAGCTGGTGGTTATTGATGGTAGTTGGGTTCAGATTCATTGCTTCCAGCTCAAGCTGAGATCCTGAAGTTCACGCTCTAATTCAATCTTCCTTGTTTTGTAAAAATACAACAATAATTTTAAAAGTTAAAAATCAGCAGGATGGACCCGTGCACCCACCTGAGCTCTGGGTGTGCTGGCCCTGCTCCGCAGAGCTGTCCACGGGGTTTGGGCAGGCAGGGCCTGTTGCACTGTGTGCCCCAGGGGGCTGCTGCCTGTTGCTCACTGGCCATGCCCGGCTGCTCCTGTGCTGCTGGTGCTGTCCTTCCTGGCACCCTGGCACCAGCTTGGCTGTCTCTGAGAGCACTGACCTTCGCTGACCTTGGTTGCCCACTGCTTGGCAAGCTGTGCCCAGTGCTGGGGGCCACCGTGGGGCACCGTGGCCCGTAGGATGTGACGTGCCCTCTCAGCAGGAAAGGGGAAGGGACCCGACTTCCCCCAAAGAGCTGCAGCGGTGCAGAGTGGGGATGGACGTGGTGACTCTGCCCTGGCAGCAGATTCCTGGGCTGGGGGTGGTGCAAAAACCTCCCTGTGGTTATGGAATTGGCTTGTGTTGGGTGGTCTTGCTGTCGCAGCACCTTGGACATTTTGGGGTTCTCTCTCCGTGCTCTCTCTTCCGGGAAGCTGCTGCTTCCTCTCTGAATGCAAATCTGCCCCTCCAACACCTGTGATGCACAACTGGGCTGCTCCAGGCTTTAAGAGAAGCCCCCTCTGGGTTTGGGATATTTCAGTTTGCCCCACCTTGTCACGGTGATTGAATTATTCTGTTTGCTCAGCAAAGAGCAGATTCCATATTGAATGAGGAACAGCAATCCCACTGCTACTTTCATCCCTCTGCTGAGGCGCTGAGGTCTGTTGTTTGCTGAGGAGGAGGGATTATTCATCTCTTCCTGGTTTTGGGGCCCTGTTGTCTTTGTGTACACCCAGCATTTTCTGTTTTTTTCGTTCCCATTTCTCCCATATTTTCAGGAAGACATCTGCTCCCCGGGGAATTATGATCAGATTCCGCTGCTGGCTTGGGGGAGGTTGCACACAAGCTGGCGAGGGATTTTGCTTGACACTGTGCTAGATCTGTGTGAGATCTGTGCTAGATCTGTGTGAGGCAGGGTGACGTGGTGGTGGGGAACCCCGGAGCAGCCCCTGCTGCAATACTCCCACGTCATCCTGGTTTTTGGGGAGGAACAGGTGGAGGGGAAGCGATGGCAGTGAGAGCTGGGGCGTCAGGGGGTGCAATCAGGCCTGAGCCTTTCATTCAGGGACAGAAAGCTAATTATTATTTTTTTAGGTATCCCAGGCAGCTCTCTTGAAGGGGCTGGCAAGAAAACCAGGCTGCCATGGAGACTGCCAGGCTGGGGAGGCGGTTGGAAGCTATCAAAGGGTGCTGTGGGCTTCCTGGGGCTGGAAACCTGCTTTTTGGCTACAGCTGGGAGGATTCATTGAGTGTTTTTGCAGTCCTTGTTTTGCTCTGAGTGGCGTTAGATTGGAACAGCATTTGCTGCCTGAGCTTAGAACCTTGGGAAGGCGGTGCTGAACTGGGGCTTTGATACTGGTGGGAGGTCATCTGCTTTCATTTGCTTTTAGGATCTCTTTCAAGGCCACTGGGTAGAGAGAAAAGGTCTCTTAGAGGGTATTTTTTTCATCTAGAAAGTAGAGAATCAAATGCATTTTGTTTCTTCAACCCAAAAATAGAGTTTGGTACCTGCTCTTTCTGGGGGAAGCGGCAAGATCTGGGCGTAGGGAAGGACCTTTGCTCCCATCCACAGCTGAGCTGCCACTTTGCCCCAGGTCTGGATTTTGCTTTGGGATTGCATCTGGCAGGAATGGAGAAGCATAACCATGGTGCACATGGGCAGGAATGCTGTCAGATGAGTAAGAAAAGAGCAGTGAGGTGGGACCCAGGAGCTGCTGCATCTACAAAAGTCTTTGTGGAAAACAGGCGGCTTCCTGGCTCTCTAGTGAGAGGAAAGAAGGACCTTCTCTGCCCATCCACCACATCCTTAGCCCCTCCCCTCTGGCTGTGCTGGCTCCTGAGGCACCTGGATACACAAATTTGGGGGGCACCTCTGGAATGCTGGAGGTACCCCCTCACCAGAGACATGTCACAAGGTGCCATCAGCGAAGGACAGGGGATGGCTGCTCCACGGCCCCTTTTATTCGTGGGGAACAGAGGGCACTGGGCTGCTGCAAGGATATTTTTGAGGAGCCAGGCCCAGTCTCTTTTCTGGGGCCACCTTGGAGAGTGATTCTCAATGGGGTGTGGCACAAATCCAGGTGGAGGGCACGGCAGGATGGCCAGAGCGGCAGTGTCGGTGGAAGACCAGATAAATGCCCTGAGATGTCAAACCCCTTGAGGTCAAGCACCTTAAGTGGCGGGATAGAGGAAATCCTTTGGAAAATGTGCAGTGAGAGACTAAATGCAGTGACACTGTGGCCAGGGTGTGTCCCTGGGTGCTTGCCCCCTCCAGTGCACAAACCAGTGCTCTGCTGGTGGCTTTACCGGGCAGAGAAAAGGAACAGCAAGCAGCAGCTTCTGCAGGCAAGGATGGACCATGTGTGCTGCACCACCACTCTGCCCCAGGATCCAAGTGACGCTGCCTGCAGGGTGAGTGCTGCCTACCCTGGAGTGAGGGAAGGCATTAATAACTCCAATCCAAGGTGACAAAGTGCAGACCAGACAGGTCCTGGGCATACGTGAAAAATCAAGTGTTGAGAAGCAAATGTCTGCTGTCAGGCAGGTGGCTGAAAGTCTCTGGGCAGGATTGTTGGAACCCAGGGGGTTCCTGTGGCATCTCAGAATGATCCAAACCCTGCTCAGGAGGCTTTTCAGCCTTGCCAGAGGTGTTGGAAAACCTGGATTGATACTGAGAATGCCTGTGGCTTTGATTTTAATCCATGAGACAAATTACTAACTTATAAGAAGAATTGCAAGTCACAACAGTTTAGAGTGGAATAGCAGTTAAAAATGATTTGAACCCATGTCCAGGGGGGTTTGAGATTCTGGACAGGGGGGTCTGGGAGTCAAGATGGAGAATTCTTACACGTAGCATGTTATCTCTTCTTCTTCTTCCTAACCTCCATCTTCTTGGTGATGTTGGCACTTTTGGATTGGTTTGTCAGAGAGCTGGACAATGTAATGTAAGGGTCACGGATTGGAAATTAATGGTAAACATTGGATACGTAGTTGAGAGTATAAAAGAATAGAGCTGATACGGAGACAGAGCAGAGCGGGCAGAGCGGAGAGCAGAGAGAGTAGACAGACAGTGTGCCTCGATCTCCCTTGCAGGACACAGAAGGTTTTGCTGTGTGGACCTCGGCAGGGCAGAGAAATCTACTTTTGATAAGGAACTAATAAACTGCCTTGAGAACACGAACTAAATACTCCAGAGTGCTTCTTCGGCTCAAACAGCTGATGAGAAAAGGACTTTTTGTACACTGCTGGAGAACCCGGGACAGGGAAGTCTCTGGCAGGATTTGCACTAAGGACCAGGAGCTGTGTGAAATCCTGCAGGAATACAGTCTAGCCCCACCGAAAACTGGGAGAAAAGCTTTGCTTGTCTCCTCTCTTGCTCCCTTTTCCCCCCACCCAGCTCCCTTCTTTCTATTTTCTTCTGACATCTGTAGCTTTTTTCCTCAGAAAAGGTTTCTGGCAAGGACATATTTATTTTTTCCATGGTGAGAAATAAAATCCTCTTACTGCTTAAACTGACCAACCGTGTACATGGGCAGAAAAGCTCTCTGCAGCGAGTTGAGCAGGCTCTGCGTAAAGGAGTTACACTGGGATAGACTGGAAAAAAGGAATTTTAGCAGCAGCAAAAGCTATTTTGTGCCTGTTGCAGTTGTATCCTTTCCTGAATGCCCAGACCAGGAGCTGGGCAGGGAAAGTGTGGGTAAAGCAGGTATAACCATGTTTTATTCATCACCGTCTTGACTTCTGTCTGGCCAAGCATCCCTGGAACTTGGACAAGTTTTGCCTGGGTTTGTGGCTGGATTTTTGGCTGAGTTTCCCTGTTGCATCCCAGGCATGCTGTGCCCCGGACAGTGAAAGGGAAGCAGCCGCTTGCAGTCGCATTGAGTTGAAGATTATGTCCAGGGAATGAAAGATTGATGGCCGGAGGCTCGGGTTTCCCCGGGAGGGCACGGAGACGGATGTGCTGGGAGAGGCATCTGTTTCAGGGAGCATGCATTATTGATCTGGGAGCTGGGCACTGCGTGGGAGCCACGGGCAAGGGGCACACAAGCACAGACCTGTTGCTGGAGGAGGGGACGCTGTGGCTGTCACCTCCGTGCCCGTCCCGCGGTGCCTCCCTGGAGATTGGGCTCCGCTGGTGTCACCCGGCATCCCCAGGGGAGAGTGGCCATTGCTGTGGCTACTGTGGCAGCTGTCATCACTGCCTCTGTCCCCCTCCAGGCTCCTTGCAGCCCAGCTCTGCTCAGAGAAGCTAACTGGGGCTGAAAGCAGCAGGAAAAGGCTCAGTTTGGGAACAGTGTTTGGCAGGATGGTACCCGCAGGCACCATGGTTCAGCAGTTAAACAGAGAGACGCTTCAAGAAGCCCGGCACTGAAATGCCCTGGGGGCTGATCCAAACCAGCACATCCCAGCACAGGACAGCCCTCTGGCTGCAAGCAGCGCGTCTGTCAGGAGGTGTGAGGATCTGGCTGCCCTGCTGCTCCCTGAGCTGGGGGAATTCAGACTTTGATCTGCACCTTTTGGCCGGTGCTGCCAGAGGGGTGGCACTGTCCTTTCCTCCCCGCACCAGCTCGAATTCTCCTCTGGCTGTTTGCCTGTGGGGTCAGGGCCACCTGAAGGCCACTGCTGGCCAACCATCACCTCCCTGCCACAGCTGAGCTGCCCAGCTTGGTGCCCCGGTGGCATCAGCTGGCTCTGCTCAGCCCTCCATCCCAAATGGGTGGCAGGCGCCCCTGGGCTGGGAGGTTGCGTGGTGCAAGGGGCCTGGGCTGTGCTGTTATCACGCCTCTAAGGCAGGTTGCTCGTGAGCAGGAGACAACTCATCTGCAGCCTGCAAACAAGAGGGAGAGGGAGGTGCTGCAGGGCTCAGTGGCTGAAGGGGATTTTGGACTGGGGTGCATGTGCCACAGGGTCTGCCAGGAGGGTGCACAGCAGGGCTGCCTTGTGGAAAGGCCAGAAAATTCCTCAGGTGCCACTGAGCTCACGTGCCTCAAAGCAGCAGCATCCATTTTTCAGGGATACAGACATGGTGTCCTTCCCACGAGATTTCCCAAATGCCAAGGTGGCTGGAAAACCAGTCCAAGCTGTTCATGACTTTTCTCCTCTTCCCTGGGCTGAGCAGCCGTGGTTCCTTTGGTGGCTCTGCACGCTGTGCCCTTGCACAGGTGCTGTCTGTGCTGTGCCTTGTTCCTTGCACGATGCTGAGCCTGGGTGTGCTGGTTGTGCTGTGCTTGCAGCCTTGTCAGCACCAGATAACAAGGTCCTGCTCTTGTTCGTGCCTTCACAAGTGAGTTTGCCTGCAGCAGTGTGAAGTGACTAATCTGGACGTGGCTTGTGACCCACCTCTCTTCTCTGGAGCTGCTGGACCCTGCCCTGTCTGGTCCTTTCTCCAGAACTTCCTATAGAGTTCCATCCTATTTCTTTTTTTCCCAGCCGATTTCTCCAGTCTCCTGAGAGAATGGTGGATTTTTCTCCAGTGCACACTTGCATCTCCTCTTGCATCTCTTCCCACCTTACAGCTGCAGGAAGCACTATTGCAGTTGCAGGAAGTGCTCGTGGAAATGTGGATAAACCTGCACCCACCGCAGGTGCCAGGACACCTTGCTCCATCCCACCTCAGGTTCCTCCCTGAGTGAGTTACCCGTGTGGTTTTGTGTCCGTGCCATGGAGATTCACCACCACGTTCCCAGGCTGGCAGCTGGCACTTGGACACGCTTGGAAGCTGAGCTGAGACGCAGGTCTCTGCTCTGCTGGAGGAAGCATGAGGGATCTCATGCATCTTGGCCTCAGCAGATCCACACTGGCTGTAGCCCAGCTTGGATTTGTTTCTGGATTATTTGTTCCAGGATTTTCCAGGAAGGCATGTCTGGAGGGTGAGTTGGATGTAGGGGTCCCTTTCAGTCCTCTCTCCCCGTTGCTCCTCCCTCTCCCTTGGTTTTTATGATTCCCTCACACATGGGTTGTTCAGCCCTTGAGCTGTATCCTGGAGACTCTCTGGCAGGGGATGCCATGAGGCACCATCTCCAGGGTGAGGTCTCCTCCAGCTCTTACTCCAGAGCCGACTGTGGACTTCTCTATTAATATTTCAGGCACGCAAGCCATCTCGTCAAGTCTGCTGTGCTAATTAAGCCGTAATCATGCCGTAATGAAGCAGTTGCTGAGCTCACGCTCAAACCTTCCCTGGTTTATTCCTCTCCCTCCTCTTGGCTCTGCATTGTGAGAGGCAGAAGGGGACGTTGGAGACACTCTGGTGTTTTTATTTCAATGAAAATTGCTTTTAAAAAAATTCAGCAGAATTAAATCTTGCAAGCTCCCTCTGAAGTTTTTTTTTGAAAGCTTTGCTGCTTTCTCCTCTGGAAATAGTCTCCCTCCTTGGAAGACCTTGTGGTATTTCCTGTGGTGCACTCGGCTTCTCTGGCAGCATGCAGGCTTTTCCTCATCCCCCCCAACCCCTCAGTACCTGCACAGACCCCAGTGCTTGGCTGTTGGCTGTCACTTGTCAGCCACTCAGCTGCCAGTCATCCCAGCTGTTGATCTTCAGGGCACTCCTAGCTTTCCAAGTGGGCTGCAGGGTTGCATTTGCCCAGGCTTCTGATTTTCCAGACCCCCCACCTGCCTTTGGGTTCTGGGAAAGATGGGGTCAGACTGGAGGGATTTGCAAGCTGGTTAGTGCTGCAGAGCTTTCCTGTTTCTTCCCTGAGGTTGATGCTCCAGAAACATCCAAGAGCGATGGATTTGGAATTGGTGAAACTTAATGCTTATCAAGAGCTTTTGTCTCCTGCGTGAGGTTTCCTGGGTGTATAAATGTCTTTTTCTCTTCCTCTTCCGCCTTGCGTGTGTGCAATAATCACAGATGCTGCCAGAAGGAAACAGCCACTCTCAACAGGCTAAAAATATCAGAGTATCCTTGGTTGGGCACAGCAGGAGCGGGCTGAGCTCCCCGCTGGCACTGGGAGAGGGTGAATGTCTGCTCTGGGAACTGGGAGAGCTGCATGCCTTGATGCTGTTGGAGGGAGCATGCTTGTGGTGAGGTTACACCAGCAAACCTTCTGTCTGTCCCTGAAGTGCCACTGAGGAGTGACGTGCCTTTGCTGGGTGTCTGTGTGCCCGTTCCTGCAGGGTCCTGCCAGGATGGCATCTCTGGGTTTGTAGGGAGCTGCTGCCTGCAGGGAGCCAGCCTGGGAGCTCTTCCTCCAGTGTGCCTCTTCTCTCCGGGGGAGGAGGAGCCCACAGGGCTCGGATCAGGGCGGGCTTTGAGCCGGTGCAGCAGATCCATGGCACAGGTGTCACTGGTGTCCCTTGTGGGGACATGCAGGAGTTTCCTGGGAGCTCCCCCGGGACTGCTCCTCGCTCGGGGCCGGGGGAGCTGCGGGCAGTGCCCCAGCCCAGGGTCTGCCCCCAGGGGACTGAGGGCACCACTGGGTGACAGCGGTGGCCGCCCTGTCCCTTGTGCCGTGCTGGGTGACATCGAGGCTCTCTGGGACTGCAGGAGGGTGGTGCCAGTGCTGGAGGGACTGCAGGGAATGGACATGGCCCTTGCCGGGATGGCTTCCTCTGCCTCCTCAGCTGTGGTGGCTCTCGGGCTCCAGGTTCCCTCCTGCTGCTGGCTCTTCTGGCACTGGGATGGAGAGGCTGCTGAGGGAGATTCCGAGCACGAATCCTGGTGAGGACTAAGGGCTATCTGCCCGGGTCTCTAATCTTTGCAACACCAGTTTCTTGAGTATTTCTAATCAGCTCTGAGCTCACAGGACCCCCTTTGCTGCACAGCTGCATCCAGGAAGGGGCTTGGGTGGCTTTAGGGGGAGCCAGGCCAGGAGATGATCCCTGTCAGGGCGTTGGCCCCTCAGAGCCACTTCTCCAGGCTTGGTCTTCAAACAGAGCGTGTCCTGGGTGGCACAGGGAGCTCTGTGCCAGTGATGCTTCCAGAGTGGGCAGATGAGCCTCCAGTGCTGGCTCTGGGCTGCTCCTTCACTATCCAGTGCCTCCTGGTGGGATGCTGAAGATTGGCTGCCATTGCCTGGTGCTCAGGGAGCGGGGTGAGGAGGAATGCTCCCCAGAACACTTTCCAAAAGCCTTCAGCAGTCCAGGCCCTGCCACTTCCAGGGCAGGGCAAAACCCTGGAGCTGTTGCCTTTCCCTTGCCCACGGGCTCGGCTTCAAACCAGCATCTCCAGTTTGGAGTTGTGCTGGTTCCCAGCCGCTCGGGAGCAGCATCCTGCCGTGTGTCACAGGCCAGGACATCACAGCCTGTCAGGACATCCTCCAGCCAGCTCAACTGTGCCAGCCCTGCTGCTCTGTAAAGAGAATCAGCTTGTCACTTGAGCTCTCCCTGCCTGCACTGGCCAAGCCATCGGCTAAATTTGGGTGATTATGTTCACCCAGGCCAAGTATCAGGTTCTCTGGATCACATGTGCTCCCAGCTGCTATTTAACTCTAACGCCTCAGGGAGACGCAGCACTTCTCTCCCAGCTTTTTGGGTTTTGTGTTATTGTTATTTTTTATTATCATTTTTTTTTGCACCAGAGATTTAATTATTTTTTTTTAATTTTAAATTTCTATCCTGCCAAGTTGGTTCCCTTTCTGGTCACTCACTGAGCAGCCCAGCACCTGCTTCGATTGCTAAATCTGTTCACAATGTTTTTGGTTCTTTCAGCCACCACAGAATTAAGGGACTTTTTTGCCAAAGCCCGAAATGGTTCAGTTCGGCTCATCAAGGTCGTCATTGAGGACGGTAAGTCGCATTTTTAGGTGCTTTGATTTACACTCTGTCTATTCTCTGTTTCCTCTCCTCCTTTCTTCTTCACCACTGCGGTGCCAGCCTGTGTTTTTGGAAACCTCAAGGAAAACGCTGCTGGGGCTTCTGGGCATGTGGCAACCCAGACCTGAAATACAAGCCCAAACTTTGGGTGTGCTGGTGAGCAGCTCTTGGAGCCCCGGGGCAGCTCCGGTGGGGAGCAGTGACTTTGCCAGTAGAACATTACCAGCTTGGGATCAGTGCTTTTTGGGGGCTTTTGCTGCTGCTGTGTCATATTTTCTAATGGGATCCCTGCGACAGGCTGCTGCAGGGACGCTGGGACCTTTGTTGGGGGTGATGCACAGGCATCTCCTTCCTGGGGTGTGCCATCCCGCTCCTGGCAAGGAGATGCCCGGGGCAGGGTGTGCTCTGTGGCTCAGGCCCAGCACAGGCTCGCCGTGGCATCCCGTGAGGAATGTCACATCGGAGACCCCTCCCATCCCACGGGGCCGACCCTAGCCCAGGATACAGCTGGCACCAGCCGTGCCCCTGTTTGTGCCATCGAACGGCTCCTTTGGGTGGCCTCGGGGAAGCAAGCGAGCAGAGCTGAGCACTGATTGAGTGTCCCAGGGGAGTGTCCCAGGGGCGGGGAGCTGCCCTGGTGTAGGTTTTCACACCTCGCCCTCATACAATTGCATATGAATGACTTGTTCCTCGAGACAGCGGGGACTTCGCTGCCCTGCCAAGCTGCTGTCACCGCCTGCCCTGGGTGGGCCGCCCGTGCAGACACCGAGGTGGATGTGGTTGTGAGGAGCCTGCGGTCATAAGGAGCCCACCTGACCTCCGGAGAGGCCACCACGTCCTGTTCAGAAGAGCAGCGTGACTGGAAATGCTCGGGACACATCGCACACATCGGTGGAACTGCAGCAGGGCTCAGCAGTGTTGGCTTTGTCCTTGGCAAGGTCCCTGTTGTTGGGGGATGACACATCTACATTGTTTCTTTGGAGTGTCTTTGGCAACAATTTTGCACTCCTGCTTTTTTGTTGGTTTTTTTTTTTTTTTTTTTTTTTTTTTTTTTTGCCTTTTTTTTTTTTTTTTTAAGTGGGAATCAGGTTTGCGTTAGGATGAGTCATGCCTGTTCCTAAGCCTGGATTTGGGACGCTTAGGGCTTGTGCCACTGGTTTTGGGCTGTGGCTGCTGATGCCAGCGAGAGAGACTTTTTATCACCAATGGAAAACATTTCCCACCGTCTCTGCTCTGGCTGAATGGGATTTACTTATCTGTCCGTTGTCAGCAGCAGCTGTGTGACAGAAGACACCAGCCTGCTGGTACCCAGCAGAGAAGGATTTTGGGCACTAACAGTGGCCAGGCAGATGTCACAGCCAGACAGAAGGATGCTCCCCCTGGAAGGGAGGAATCCAGAGCTGCCTGGGGAGGACATGCCAGCCACCCTGCCTGAACAGAGGCTGTAGAAGAGGAGTCTCCCTCCCTGCTGGATGGCTTGCAGCACCTTTTGCCCTGTGGAGAATTTGTCCTGGGGCATTTTGGAGCAGGCAGCAGTGAGTAGGAGAGGAAAATGGTTCAAGGAGCCTTATGGCTCTGTGTCCAGGCGTCTCCAAGACCACCATTGTGGCTGAGTGACTCTTTGGGAGCAGTTTGAGAGGTCATTTTGCCTTTGGAGAGCCACTGGGCAGAGCTGAGATTGGATGGAGGAGGGAGTAGGGGAGCAGGATGTGCACCATGGCTCAGCAGCAGTTTCCTGGCATGTACTCCAGCGTGTTTTTAGATGGTGCTCTGCTCCTCACTGGCAGCAGGATTTGGAACTAGATTGGCTTTGTGGACTTCCCTGTTGGATGCATTTCTTTACTCTTAGCGATGGTGCACACTGAGTTTTGCAGCTTGGCACCCACCAGGGCTGCGGGCAGGGCTGCCTTGCAGAGGCATTTCAGAGCAAGGCAGGGAGAGCTGCGGGCACCTCGAGGGCCAGAAACACTCCCAGCTCTGCTTTCCCAGCAGCAGCTCCTGTTACAAACACAGCCCGACACAGCCAGCGCTGTACAACTTTGCTGGAGGGCGTCTGCCCTGAGTTCCTCCTTTCTGACACTTCTCAAGGAAGAAAATTTGTCCCTGAATGGATTGAGCAGAACTGCAAAGAGCTCAGGGGAAAGTTGAAGGCTGCCAGCTCACAGCAGCACGGCTGGGGTCCGGCTGAGTCACAGCCCGGGAATAGCCTGGGGTGACTCAGCGCTGATGGCTTTGTGCGTGAGGTGTTGGTTTGTTTTGCAGGCAGAGATACCCTCGAGCTGCCAGGGAGGTTGGCCCTGCGAAATTCCTGCAGTTTCTTCAGGTTTCAGGCCTCTGTGATGCACTAATCCCTTCACGGAGCTTTGCGGTTTTTTTAGGAGTACACTGAGGGTTTTATGCTTCCCTTTTCTGAAACAGGTAGTTTTGCCAAAGATAAGGCATTTCAAGCACCTTGTTCCCTGTTACTGAACCAGGAACTTGTGCCACCCATGCACAAAGAACTGGATTCAGAAGCGGTGGCAGATGATAGGGCAGTGCTGGGCTGTCATAGGGGATGTCCTACCTGGATGGGGAGAAGGGATGAGTAATTCCTCCCAAACCCTTCGTTCCTCAACTATTTTCCTCAAATGCTTTCCTGCCATGGGATTTGGAGCTGCTGAGCTGAATGGGTTGGGAGGGAGAGGGCTGTGCCCCAGCCAAGGGGCTCCCTGGGCAGTGGGGCAGAGGCCCTGGCAGGGCATGTGCCTGGCCAAGCATGCCCTCAATGTTAATTGTCCAAGGCCCCAAAACGTTCTGCTTTGGCACCTCCAGAATTTCCTACATCCTGTTCTGAGTGCTGTAATCTCCTCCCAGACCTTTCTGCATCTACAAATGGAGTAGAAATACAGGCTGTTTTCCAGCAACCTACACTGGTATCCCCAGCACCACCGCTTTTCCATCCAGCCATCCCAAAGCTTGACTTGACCCTTGCCAAGGTGTGGGTTCATGTCTGTAGGAAGCCTGCACCAGTGTTGAAATCCCAGCTGAGCAGTGCCCAGCTCACAGGGCTCCCAGTCCCACTGCCACTTGTGTAGCAGCTGAAAATAATACCTTGAGCTGTGTGTGAGTACACGGATTGCTTCCAGAGCCTGGGGCTCTCCTGGCAGCATGGTCTCCCTCCAGGCTGGGGACTGTGGGACCTCCCTGCTGCCCACACACACTCGGGCTTTGGGTATCAGCTCTGATTTTGACCCCTGTTAGGTTATGGGGAATCCAGTGAGAGCAGCTTTGGCTCATCATCCTGGATTTTGCTGAGACCATTACTTTTCTCAGCGCACAAAATGTTGGTGGTTCTCTGGTGTCCCCGGTGAGGTGTTCTGGTGACCCTAGGGCTTGTCCAGGTGTGATGGGGGAGGTCTTGTGTTCCCCTGTGAGCAAGGAGGGATGGCTGGGTGCTGCAGAGCTGGGGGGAGCAGGAAGAAAGCCACAGGTGGTCACCAGAGAGGAGACTTTGCTGGTGAGAAACACAGGAGGGAAAGAAATGGCTGGCGGGAGGCTGGCAGAAAACCTGCCCTCCACAGCAGCCACAGCCCCATGGTCTCTGCTGGGGGTCGTCCCTGTGAATGTTCACTCCTGCATGTGGCTGGAGTCATAACCTGTTTTTCTGCAGTACAGCCAGCGTCTTTGGTGGTGGTGCCTCTGCAGTGAGGTCTTAGCGAGCCGCCACCTGCTCCTGCAGGATGAACCTTTCTTTCATCCAACACCAGCTTTCCTGTGCTCTCCTTGCAGAGCAGCTCGTGCTGGGAGCCCACAAGGAGCTGTCCCGGCGCTGGGACGCTGACTACGACGCCTTGGTGCTGCCCTTGCTGGACGAGCAGCAGCCCTGCTACGTGCTGTACCGCCTGGACAGCCAGAACGCCCAGGGCTACGAGTGGCTCTTCATCTCCTGGTCCCCCGACAGCTCCCCGGTGAGCTCCTGGCACCCGGCCTGGGGACAGGGATGGGCAGGGGGAGGTGCAGGGCAGGAGGTGCTGGCCAGGGGACTTCGCCCTCGGGCTGAGCAGGAGCGTTCACACCCTCGCTCACTTTCACACCCTCGCTCACCTGGCCTACCTGAGAAATTCAGACCTCTCTGAGATGCGGGAGGGTTTTAAGACACAAAGAGATGCACTGGGACTGTGTCTCTGTCCTATTTCAGTGGGGTGAGGAGGAGGGGGAGCTGGGATGTAGAGGAGGGAGTGAGGCCAGGACAGAGACATCCCACCCTGGCTCTGGCCATTGCTGGGAAGACGTGGCACTGGCACTGATTTGCCTCCAGCCTGGCCCTGCTCTGCTTGAGGCTGATGCACAGTGGCTGCCAGCCCTTCTCCAGGCCTTGCTCCAGTTATTGCAGCTGGAGAGTGGGCGCAGAAGGGCTGGTTGGGTGGGAGGCAGCTTTAGAGGATGTCAGCTTGGAAGATGCCATCCTGTTGAGCACATCTCTGTAACAGGTCTGAGATTTACTGGTGTGTTAACATATGTGCTTGTCTTCTAGATACATATTTATGTGTGTGTATATGTATATATAGTATTCCTATATATATGTTTGTTATATATTTATTATAATCTATAAGCTAGATAGATTTACTGCCACATTAATACATGCACTGGTCACATATAAAAAAATACATGTACAAGTTATATATATGTAATTTCACCTGCATGTGCATATTTGTGCATGTGTACATGTACATGCGTATATATAGCAATATATATTTTAAATATGTATATCTTTCAACAAACCACAGAGGCTGTTATTGCAGAAGCACAGTGAGCCCAGGAGCATCTGCCAAAGCTCTTCCCTGCATTTTGCAGAATGATGCAATAGAAGTGCCAAAGGCAAAAGTCACTTTTAAGGGGCTCTGTGGTATTTGTGCCTCCTCTCACCCAGCTGCTGGTGGGAAATGGTGCTCTGGAGCTCAGGGACTGGAAAGCAAAGCGTGGATTAAACTGTTGGGTTGTGGGCAGCACTTGGCAAGGCTGCAGCCCCAGAAATAGTGCTGGTGTGTTTTCCCAGCTGATCCCTACCCAGGGACGTTGCCATTAAAAATCAGACCAGCTAGAAACTCGGTGGGTGCTCCCAGGAGAGGCTGAGGTGTGTGGAGGCTGTGGAGGGATGGGGCTGTGAGCACTGGGCACTTCTCTGGTCCCTGGTGCCCCTGGTGACAGCACTGCCCCCCCTGTCCCGGCAGGTCCGGCTGAAGATGCTGTACGCTGCCACCAGAGCCACCGTGAAGAAGGAGTTTGGCGGGGGGCACATAAAGGATGAGATGTTTGGCACAGTGAAGGTACGGTGGTGGGTCCTGAGCAGCCTTTTGGGTCTGACCCTGAGCTTCAGAGCCTGCCGAGAGCTCAGTGTGCGGGTGGTGGGATGTGGGATGCTCCTGTTTGGTGAGGGAACAGCAGGGGGTTGGTCCTTCTCACTGCCCCCTGCGTGGCCAGTGCTGCTTTCTCCTGCCTGCGTGGCTGAGGTCTGTGATACAGAGCGTGGAAGAGGTGGGAGGAAGGCTGCAAGATGTGGAGCTTGGTGCTGAAAGGGAGGAGAAGTGCCAGGTGGTGGCAGTGTCACTCCAGCAGCGAGAGCTGCCTCCACACCGGGGTTATCCAAATCCGCTGCCTTGCGTGGAGGTGTCTCCTTCTCTTCCATGGGCACGGGCAGAGCTTCCTGGACACCAGTCCTGCAAGCCACAGAGCAGTCCTGCTCTTCCCCAAGATCCCCCAGCTGCTCCTCGGCTATGGGCTCTGCCTTTCGAGGGTCACGGAACAGCCAGAGGAGCCCACTGCCACAGCCATGGGTGACTGCGGAGGGGCAGGGCGGTCAGAACAGACAAACCAAGTGTGGGATTTGCATGGAGCAATCCAAGAGCCTTTAGGTTGATCCTCCTGGTCAGGAGGGAGCCCGAGACTCACTGGGTTGCTTAGACTCACCTCAAGGCTGAGGGTACACCCAGCCCTGCAGGGGTGACCAGCTGTGACACTTGCCCTGTGCCTGTGCCTGCAGGAGGACGTGTCCCTGAGCGGTTACCAGAAGCACGTGTCCTCCTGCTCTGCCCCCGCCCCGCTGACCGCAGCCGAGCAGGAGCTCCAGCAGATCCGCATCAACGAGGTGGGTGTGCAGCACAAGTGGGTGTCCAGCAGGGGTGGGAGAGGAGCCTGAGACCCTCTGTGCACAAAGAGATGGAAGATGCAGGGAGTGAGCCTTCAGCTAAAAGGGATGGCTCATTTTTTACTTCTCTCTCTGCTGTTTAAACCATTCCTGCCCTTCTCAAAGTGTATGAGCACCCTCAAAGTCAAATTGGTAGCATAAAGAGGAATTTACACTGCTCTTTTTTTATGCCTTGCTTTGACATGAGCTCAGGACTGTGTTTTGCTGACAGTCAGAAGATGGTTTGGGGCTGAAAGCAGGTCTTTCTAACCTGTGGGTATTGGAGCAAAAGCCAGAGCTGAGTTTGAAATATGGAAGGAAAGAAGAATTCAGGCTTATCTTCGGACTGCAGCAGCATCCTGTCCCATACTCTTCCTTTATGTCTATAAATACGAGGGATGCTGTCCCAAGAAATACAGATCTTAGCCTGTATTTGGGGGCTGGAAAGGATGTGGAAGTGGCTGGGGGCACTCAAGGCTGTGTCACCATTGTTCCCTGCTGGCCTTTCACAGCCTCTGTGCTGCTGTGACACGCTGAGGCAGAAATGGGGGTGTGTCACTGTGTGGGAAGACCACTTGGAAGCAGTATTTATTTTTATTTTTTTTTGGAATGGGGAATTTTGCTTTCATGCATGGAAAGCTTTCCTCTCTGGAAGAGCATCCCTCACCCATCTCATGGATGGATCAGGACATGTGGGAGATGTGAAGCCAATCAACCTCTTGGCATTAATTAACAGCACAGATGAGGCAGGAAGTTTCTACCTGTTGAAGCAGGTCTGGGGGTGATTTCCACCCTCCAAAGCAGCTCTGCAGGTGGCAAGGTTGAGGGACATTTGGGAGATGCCACCAAGGGCTGGTCTCCACCAGGTGGGTCTTAGGGGAGTTATCCCAGCACGCAGGGCCTGAGCAGAATTTGTTCTGGAGGATCCAAGGAAATGCCCATGTTTGGAGAACACAGAGGTGCTGATGGTGACTGTGTGGCTCGTTTGGCACCTTGGGATATCTGGACTTGATGATCCTTGGGGGTCCCTTTTGACTCAGCTGATTCTGTGATCTGCCAGCACCTTGTCTGGCCTGTGCTGCAGTATTAGGTAGTTTTGGGGGGTGTTGGGGTGTGTCTTACAGGGTTGTATGGCCCGGGTGAGTGGTGCTTGTTTCTTGATCTGCCTCATTCTCCTTCCCTCCCACCCTTGCCTTTGTGAGATGCAGCTCCTGGATGGAGGTGCTGCTGCTGTCTGGTTTGCTGGGGGTTATTTTAAGGGTACATGGTCCCCTGTGTCAGCCTGGGCCACAGGGAGGAGTCACTGACATTAAGAAAGAGACGAAGATGAATATATTTGTGGCTGTGGATTTAAAGGTGGGAAGCAGCCAAGTGCTGGGTGTGCTGAGGGGTCTCTGTGTTGGTGTTACAGCTTGGCACAGTGATGTTTCCGGCCTTGTTCCTTGCCTGCAGCTTGCAGGGTCCCTTGTGCACAGGCTGTGGGGGCCTGGAGCGATCTTGCACGTGGCAGCTGAGTTTGGAGGAGCAGATCCAGTGCGTGGGAATGAGTGATGAGGGCCAGCACTGACCTGGGAATCGACCCTGGGACAAGCCCTGAGCTCAGCACTTCTGTGTGTGTGCCCAGGCCCCTGCAAGGTCCAGGACCCTGTGCATCACCTTGTGCTCAACCAATCCATCAGGATTTGAGAAGTGACACAAGGGACATGGTTTCTTGAAACGCCACCAGCCCACAAGTGCTTTGCTGTTCCCCTCACCTGGAGTTGCTGCTGGCCCCACTTCCCTCCCCTCTCACCCTGCTGACTCAAAACCTTCCAAGACACTGGCCAGGCTTGCAGCCTTCACCCCACACATTGCTGTGTTCCTGCTCAGGCAGAAGCTGCTGAGATCCTCCCCAGCCACCAGATGATGGATCAGGAGACAGGGGTGGGAAGAGAAGGGCAGGATAGCCCGAAGGGACAGGTGAGGGCTGCAAGGCAGCAGCGTCAGGGCCAGCACAGCAGCCTTTGACACTGAGCAAGGAAGGACTTGGGTTTGCACATCCCCCAGGCAGCTGCCCAGCCTCTGGGGAAGCAGGTGTGAGGCTGTGGTTTGAGGATTGGATGAACAGAAGTGATGTCGTGAGTTCACCCCATTTTTGAAAGCTGGGTGGGAGCTCATGGAAATTTGCCACCTGCTTTACGTATATATTTGTGTGTGTGTGTGTATTTTAATAGCTGGAAAATGCCAGCTTTACTGAGCTGATAGTTGTCAGCAGACCATGGGCTAAGAAACAGCTTTGAATTTGGCATTGAGCTCAACACCCACAGCTGGGGAGTCTTTGTAGAAGTGTTGCAGGTTCAGAAAGATGAGTGGAGGGGCAGCTGGGTTTATCCCATTGGCAGGTCTGTGGGGCAGAGGAAGGCAGCCTTGGAGCTGGGAGAAGAGGCAGGAGAACGGAGAAGAACCCAAGGGGGGTGCCATGGCAGTGTGTAAGGGGGTGTCCCTCACAGCTGCCCCACAGTGTTGGTGGGGCCTCACCAGAACCCCCCCAGGAGGACTTTGCCATAGGACAGAAATGCTCCTTAGGCAGGGTCAGCACCACGCCAGGAGGGAGGAAAGAGGAGAAAATCTAATCTAAAGAGAAGGAGATAAAATAACCTCCCAGGCAAACCCACTGCTGGCAGGGTTGGGAGGCTGGGATGTGGCACACGCTCAGCTGTCCCAGGCTGTGCCCTGGGGAGTGTTTCAGGCAGCCAGTGTTCAATGGTTTTGAAAAGGGAAGGAGTAGAAAATACAGAGGTATATGGGGGAGTTGATGTTGCTGGGACAAATTTCCATGTCTTGGTGTGTTTGGACTTCAGTGTGCTTTGTGCCAGAGCTATGCTCTCTACGGTCCCACTGCAACTCTCCTGGTCTTCTTGCATTTAAGAACGAGAAAGCTGGGGTTCTGGAGGAGTTGGCAGTGGTGATGTCCTTGTGCTGCACCTCTCCACATTTTAGGACCAGGTGAACTCGTGTGTGTCCTGAATCCCTGGGCACTTGCACTCAGGCCCTTGCTGGTGCCACAGCACCCTAGGGGATGGTAGGACAGCAGAGCTGGAGATCAGCTGGACTTTGTGCCCACCTGAACAATTTTTTGCCTTTCTCAAGAGCTGCACATCAACACCCTGCTCATCCTCCAGGATGCTTGGCATGGATAGAGACTTGGGTATTTTTTTCCTCACAAACCTTCCATATATGCTCCTTGGCGGAGGATAGCCCAGAAGCTATTGCTGCAAGTGCTGGAGCTCCTCCAGACCCGGGGTTGGGGCCACCCTGCCTGGGGAGCCAGGAGGAGATGGGGCAGGGATGGGCTCTGCACAGGATGTTGGTGGGGACCCTGCATGCCCAGGGTTGGGGGCTGCCCAGGCTCTCCTCCCGCTCCTCCCCAGCACTGGCATCTCCCGTGTCATTTTTTGCTGCTCTCCCTGCCCGCATCGCTGGGATCAGCTTTCCCTGGCCTCCAGCAGAGAGGTGGTGCAGCTCCCTCCTCCTGGCACGACCGTGTGTCCCCACCCCTCCCTGCGCCGGGTGCCATTGACAGTGTGTCTCCTCTCCCCACGCTCGCAGGATTCCTGTTCCCAAGACTCAAGCACTGAGATGGTAGGCTGCTCTGCCCGCTTGATGCCCGGTTTTTCTTTCTCCTGGCAGTGTTCTCCTGCATGCTCTGCTCCGGGCATCCCGCTCCATCATGTCCCCAGGGTGTGGGTGCTGCGTGGGGCTGCTGTGACAAAGGGCAGCCTGTAACGAGACCCACTTTGGTGCTGCCGAGTGGTTTTGAGATATCAGCTCCAACTCTTATGTTTCTCTTGGCATGCCTTGACTTTTCTTCCTTTTCTCTATCAGGGGGAGGGAAATGAAGAAAGGAAAAAAAAAAGCCCATAAAGGTTGGACTCTATCCAAAATCCCCAAAACCATTCCCAAAGGAAAGGGACCCACGCTCACTTCAGAGCACCTGGGAGTGTTGCTGGAGTGTTTCCCTGGGAGGGGTCTTGAGGTGGGAGGGGCTGCTCTGCCGTGGGGTGACTCCGTCTCCCTGTATTCTGTGGCAGATGGTGGGGGGCTGTTGCTGCTGCCCATCGCTGGTAGAATACCCCGACCCCGAGGAGGTATGGTGTGCCCGCCGCGTCCTGCCCGTCCCCCAGTCCCACCAGGGACCCCTGCTGCGGGATGGAGGCACCTGGAGCCATTTCATGTCTCTGCAATCTCTTTCTCTCCCCTCTTTGAAGTGGGGTTTGCTCTCCTGGACTAGGGGCTTTGCTCGGGATATGGCTGGCATATCCCAAGCCATGTAGGGGTTGTGGGGAAAACAGCAGCTGGGATCTTTCTGAGCTGTGGATCTCCAATCCCCAACTCCGGCGTTGGAAGGAATGTCTGTGTGCTGCAGTGAAACCCGCTGAGGAGGGTGGGGTGCCCAGCTGAGTGCTGTGATTTCAGGGCTTCCCCTGTCACCCGCAGGTTGCAGTCGGAGATGATCAGAGAGGATGTGCCAGTGCTGGTCACAGCATCCCTGCCAGGGATTCACTGGGAAACCTTGGTTTTGTGCTGGTCTTTGCTGAGAGTGAAGCAGGAGGTGTGGGGGTGCATGGCTGGGGCTGGGTGATGTCCTGGAGAGGTGGGATGGTGACAAGCACTGCCATGCTGAGCCTGGCTGACTCTCGGTGGTTTAATGCCACGATCCCTGTGGGACAGGTGTCAGACAGCTTCTTGGATGAGAAGCCTTTAGCTGCAGAACCAGCTGGTTTTCCTATTCCTCCCTTCCCCACCCTCTGTCACTGTGCCCTGACAATCAAGGTGCTCTCCATCCCCAGGTGAAGACAGAGATCAGCGTGGAGAGCAAGCACCAGACGCTGCAGGGCCTGGCCTTCCCCCTGCAGCTGGATGCCCAGCAAGCCATCCAGGCTCTCAAGCAGAAGAAAATCAACTACATCCAGCTGGTAGGTCCCTCACATGGCTTCTCTGTGCCCCATTCCCCACATCCTGCTGCTGTCTCTCACTCCCATCTGCTCCCTGTCCCCTCTGCCATCAGAAGCTGGATCTGGAGCGGGAGACCATCGACCTGGTGCACACGAGCCCCACGGAGATCAGTGACCTGCCCAAGAGGATTCCCCAGGACTCTGCTCGCTACCATTTCTTCCTGTACAAGCACTCGCACGAGGGAGATTACCTGGAGTCTGTTGGTGAGAGCCTCAGCACTGGGAAAGGCCAGTTCAAGCCTGTGCCAACCCCTGTTTGCCCTGGACCATTGGTTGCATGGGGAGCAAGCAGCGATGGGGATATAGGGGTGATGGATCAGGGAGCCTTCAGTCGGACAAACCCTGGCAAACCCTTCGGTGCCATGAGCAGGGCAGGTCTCTGCGTGCTGCCACAGAGGATTTGGTGGTGGCTGGTTTGGTTTCCTCCGGTGTTGCAGGAGTGCCGGGGCAGATTTGGGAGGGTGCTGGATGGGATGGCTCTCCCTCTCTTGCTGGATGTTTTTTGGGACCCTGGGCTGGAAAAGCCCTGAGCAGGGTGGGATCCCTGGCCATGGGCTCAGGCAGTGCCACAAGCCCTGCTCTGTTTTTGCAGTCTTTATCTACTCCATGCCCGGGTACAAGTGCAGCATCAAGGAGCGCATGCTCTACTCCAGCTGCAAGAGCCGGTTGCTGGACACTGTGGAGCAGGAGTTCTGCCTGGAGATAGCCAAGAAGGTGAGTGTGAGCCCCTCAGAGGTGATGGAGCTGCCAAGGGACTGTGCTGCAGCCTTGGTCCGGCCCCTCCGATGGGCCTGGGGGGAGTTGGGTGCCCCAAAGGTGGGTGTCAATCCCAGGGGAGCTGCTAAGCTGCCGTTTCCCGGTACTGGGCACAGATCGAGATCGATGACGGGGCGGAGCTGACAGCAGAGTTCCTGTACGAGGAGGTGCACCCCAAGCAGCACGCCTTCAAGCAGGCCTTCGCCAAGCCCAAGGGGCCCGTGGGCAAGCGGGGACAGAAGCGGCTGATCAAGGGGCCGGGCGAGAACGGCGAGGACAGTTAAATCCTGCAGGGCCGGCCGTGAACGGACACCATCCCTGCGGCGCTTCCCGCCTTCCTCTCTGCTGACCTGGGGATCTTTCCCTCCATCTCAGCCTGTTTTTGGTTGTTTTTTTTTTTACCTTTTTTTTCCTGTTTCATTCCTTTTTTAAACATCTGGATGGCTTGTTGCGCTGGGGGCAGAGCAGTGGGGAGGGTTCAGGGTTGTCGCTGTTTCTTTTCCTCGGGTCCTTGTGCAAGCCCCGGGGCTGCGGGGGGAGGACGGGAGCGGCAGAGCCATGTCCCCAGCCCTGCTCCTGTCCCCCTCAGGGTCACAGCCACTGCTCTCGGTGTCCCCTGAGTGACTGAAGGACACATTCACCTGAAAGCTGCTCTATGCAAAGGGAAGGGGTAGTGTTGGGGATTCCTGTTTGAAAAGAGAAAATGCTTCTTTCCCTGCCTCCCCGGCCTCCAGACTTTGCTCCCCTGTCCCACTCTCGGTGTGCACGGCCCCTCTGCCCCAGGCCTGGAGCGATCCCGCACCCCCTCGGGGTGTGGGCAGGACCCCCTGTGGGGTGGGCTTTGCTTCCTGTGGGATGGCAGTTTCTCCCTGCAGAGAGCCAGGCAGCGGGAGGTGGAAGTTCCCCACTGAGTCCTGAGCTCAGCCTGGACCTGGAGAAAGGTTACTCTGCCTTTGGGTGATGTTTGCGTCCCCTTTTTGAACTGCCCCAGTAAGGTTTTCCCCTCAGAAGGAGCTGTTACAGCCCTGACTCAGCCCTGTCCCAGTTCAGGATGGGAGCTGACGGGTTCCTGAGCCCTCGTCCCCCACTGTCCATTCCCCAGCCCCACCATTACCTTTCCCCCCAGGTTCTCAGCTGGGTCTCTGGGCTGGGGCAGTCCCATGTCTCAATAATCACATGGGCTACCCAAATCCTTGTGTGGGGGAGCATGACAGCCCCTGTGTGCCCCCGGGGATGGCCCCAGCCACCAAAGGCCATCATTGGCTCCAGGATCCGAGCTTGGCACTGTGATTTGGGCTGCACTGGGGGCCTGGGGGGAGAGCACCTTGCTGCTGGGTACCAGTGAGGTCTCGAGAGCCATCTGCCTCCCTGAGAGGATGGAAAAGGGGTCAGTGAAACCTGCCCTCTGCCTTCCAGCTGTGGTGGTGAACGTCCTGATGTTGCCTCAGCCTCGGCGGAGTCAGGGGGTTGAAGCTGGGGGGAGCAGAGCACACTGTACTGAACGCTGTATTTTCTAAAGAATAAAGTATTTTTAAAACAGTCCGATGCTCTTTGGAGATCCCCTGGGTTCCCCATGTTTTGGCATTTAGCAGCTGCGTGCTCCGGAGCTGCAAAGCAAATTGCTCGGACATCACAAGCCAGGAGCCAGCAACTCTCACCGCCTGCCTGCCCTGGCTGAACCCAGCCCTCACCAACCTGAAGGACATCCACACTTCAGTCCGGGGCTCTGGCACAATGCCTGGCAGAGATTTTAATGCTGAGCCACTCCAGCAGTGCCCAGAGCCCGAGCCGGCTGCATCTCTGCTCAGCTCAGCTTTCCTTGTTTTAATGCCTGGTAATTTTGAAAGGTTGTGAAGATGCTCCTGGGGTTCGCCATGACTCAGCTTTACCCACCGTGCCCAGGATGAGATGGAAGATTTGCAAAGCTGGCTGTAAAACATTTTAAAAAAAAAGGTTTAATGTTAAAAAAAAAAAAAAATCGACCCTGAGTCAGTTTCCCTTTGGCATGGAGGAGGAGAAGGAGGGAAGATGCTGCTATGCAGGAAGCAGCCTCAGTGCAGGAAAGCTCCCTCTGTACATAAATGCTAATAAGCCTGGCTGACGGCACCAGAGTCATTTGACGAGCTGAGTCACCCTTCTCCTTCGGATCTTACTCCCCTTCTGTGCTCAGTAATTTTTAACTTGCCCAAATGCTGAGGGGGAGTGAGGGCTGTGCCCCTTTTCCCACCTGTCTCACTCACTGCCCCCATCCCCTGCCAGTGCAGCCGTTCCAGGTGCCAAAGGCCCATGGTCATGGGAGAGACGGCCAGGAGCAGCCCAAAGTCTGGGCACCTTTCCCATCACATCTCATCCTGTCTCCTGTCCCATCCCATCCCATTCTGTGTCCTATCCTATCCTATCCTATCCTCCAGCCCATTCTTCCATCCCTTCCTATTCTGTTATCCCCTGTCCCCTCACATCCCATCTCATGTCCCCCATCTCTTTCCATCTCATGCCTTCCTTTCCTGTCCCAGCTTCTCTTTAAGGTTTGAGCTAAAAGTCTCTGCTGCTGCCTTGTACAAGACAATGCTTGGGAAACCCACATTGGGTCAGCAGTGACTTGTGCCACCTCAGGGTGTGTGGCATTTGCCTGGCAGAGGACAGCAGGGCACAGCCTGCTTCAAATAGAAGGGGCAGCTGCAGGGGGCTGTGACTGAACACCCACACAGCCAGCCTGAGGGCTCAGGGTATTTCAGACTCAGACAAAGGTTCATGGACTCCACAGCAAACGAGCTGCAGAGTCAATGATAGGACTATGATGTTTTTCCTTAATCGAATCCCACGTGGGGAAGGTCAAAATCTCAGAGGAGCTAACTCCTTTGGCTTCCTGAGATCTGAAGCGGAGGGGCTGCAAAAGAGTTACACCTGGTTTTAAGCTGAGTGTGTGAATTAAGAGTCAGTTGGCACCTGGGCTGTGAAACCTCAGGTGTCTGTGGGAAAGGGAGATGAGCCTTTGCCCTCTCAAGAGCTCCATGTCCCCCTACGCTCCTTGGGGAATGGCAGGAAGCAGGTAGGAGCAGCAGGGAGTGAAAGGCTATTTATCTGTGGGGTCGGGATACCTGGGATCAGCCCCGCTGGGACTGTGCAGGATTGGGGGTCTGGGGGGAGAGGAGGGTGCCTAACCTAACCTGGGGATGATGAGGGTTTGGGATCAAGCTGGAGGGTGGCTGGGGCACAGAAGGTCCTAGATACCCAGAAGCCCAGCTGTGCTGGTGCTGGGCTAGCAGCTCTGGGCCAGGGGCTGCCCTGTGTTAGGCTTTCGGTGCCTTGTGCCAGCGTGTGCCCCAACAGCAGTGGTTTGTGGTGAGTCCACACTCAGGTTCCCCATCCCAGCTGCTGGCAGCAGGCTGGGGTGCAGTGCGAGGGGTGTGTCCCAAAATAAATGGGTGCAAAGCATCAGGGAGAGCAGAGCTGTGGATTTGGGGGTGTTGATAATGCCCCATGCCATGGTTGGAAGAGAACTCCCTGCAGCCTCCTCCCAGCAGTGGGGAACACGTGCTCCTGCTTGCACTTGGAATGGTCTTGCTGCTCCTGTAGCACCTGGGGTTTCTCTGTTGTGTAAATAGGTTGGGAAATGGAGGGGGGTGCAAGTTTAGGGCTGTGCAACCTTTAACTAGATGAATTATTTTGCCCCAGACAAATGTTAGTCATGGCTTTATGGCTGCATTCTTGCTTCCTCACTCTGCCACTGCCATTGTCTGAATTTAAACATATTTTACTGATTACTTCCTCTATTATTTTTCCTGGGAATCAAACTCAAGTTTGCGTAACTTATCCCTACTTATACAACCCCCCATTCAATTTTTATTTGCTAGGAAACAATATGTGTTTATTTTTTCTTTCTCTGTCCTTTTCATCGGGGAGAATTTATCCTTTCAACATGCCATTGGATTTGTCTTTCTTTTACAGTTAAGTGATGGATATCTGCTGGCCTCTTGCTGTGCCCTGGCTCTGCTTTCACACTCTTGCTTGCCAGCACCAATGCTAAAGGTAATTTGTCACAGCTGATGTTAAGAGGTGTGGAGGTACTGGCTGCCACGTGCTGAGGTTATTCGTGTTCCTGTCATTTCAGAGGTTGCCAGCTTTGAATGCTGGGCTTTGGTTCTCTCCTGTGATTAATTTGGAGGAACTTCAGAGATTTCTGATAGCTGCTACCTTTTTATGTCTTATTTCTTCTCCTTAGTAGTACAAAGTGTTGAGTTGCTGTTTTAAAAACTAGGAAGAAAAACTGGGCTTATTAACTGGTTTGTAAAACAGAGTGGGCCAATACTGAAAGCTTTCAGTAAAAAAGACTAGAAATGCAAATGCCCTGGTCCTGTCAGAATATGGGCATAAGTGAGTCACGCTTCGGTGTTATCTCCCACACACATTGATTGCTTACAGCTGTTCCCTGATTGTTGCCAGAGTTTGCAATGTCATTGTTGGCACGTTAAGGTGCTGGGGACTTGGTCCTAGGGACAGGTTGATGGAGGAGCTGGGGCTTGTTATTTTATATCAGTTAATGCAGTAGTATAACCTAAAAGATAATGGGAAGAGCTCTGTAACAGGTGCACATGCATTGAGCCCAGGGCCATGAATAGTTCATGGCAAAGCCAGGCCAGGTGGGTCACATCCTCCCTTCTACAGAACATCTGCACATGGCAGAGGCAGCAGCAGCCCCTGGGGTGCCTGAAAAGGGCTTTTTCAAAGCAGCCTGACTGCTGGAAAGTCAATATCAAATGCTTTATAAAAACTCTTCTGAGAATAGCAGGGTGCTTCAGTACTTGCTTAAGCAGCTGGTGACTTCCAGCTGATGGAGCTGATGATTCTGCTTTAGTTTGGGATTCTACCTCCAGCACAGATGGCTATTTGCAATGTTTTAAGGGATCCCTAGTGGGAGGGAGCCTCACAGCACATGTGAGTGTGACAGCAGGGCCAAGTGCCAGGCTGGCTCCTTACAGCCAGGAAACAAGAGCCCCTGGGAGTCAGTGGCTGTTCAAGGGCTTGTGGAAGCCATTGTAGCAGTTCCTGGCTGTGCCTGCACCTGCAAGGAGCAGATCAGTGCTGACTTCATGCCAACACTGACCTCTGCGTACACATGCTCAGCCAGGGAATCACTTGCCCCTGTTCAAAGCAGGCCGTTGCTGTTCACCCAAGCATGAAAGCAGGTGGCAGTTGGGTATAACAGGCCTAAGGCTTCCAGAAGGGTTCCAAAGCACTACTGCTACTCTTCTCTCAGAGTCCTGAACTATTCTATTGCTTGCTGACAGTTTTTACACCAAGCTGAGTGCACTGAAGAGCAGCACATGCAGACCTGCAAAGACACAGGCAGCCAGAGCCAACCTGCACTGACTAGCTCCAGTAGTGAACATGCCTTCCTTTTCCAGCCCCTGCCACACCACCCCCTTGTTTTCTGTCAGGAATCAGCAAACACCATTTAACTAATTCCACTAGCACCTTTTCCCTCAGTGTAGTGAATACCAGAAGGGGAATGCTTGTGCACAAAAGAACAAAGGAAGAAAAGGGTAGCAGAGGGAGACAGCATCAAGCAGAGCCCACTCTAAAGTCTTGCCTCCCAAAACATGTGGCAAGCTGCTTACACAACACTTCTCAAGGTACTTAGGTTTAGTGGGCATGTAGAACTATATGTGCATGTTTTCAAAGGCTTTCAGGAAGACACCCCAGAGAAGCTATTTGTTTTTTTTCATAATAAATTAACCCTTTGCTTCCTTTGTGCAGGAAGCATTACTGAAGTTCTTTGGGCATAGTCATTGGACAGGGAGCAGTTCAGCTGAGGGGCATTAAGCTGTAGAGCACTGTTTTATCCCATCAAATGCCCTCCCACCCCCTGACACTTCAGTTCCAGTTCTGGAAGGGACACAGAGAAGCACACAAACACAACTGGGCATCATGGCTCTAGAAATTTATTTTCAGAGCATAGTGCTTCAACTACAATTAAAATACTTCAGCAATTAAAAAATGCTACTGACTCAATACTAGAGCTGGACAACAACTAACACCACTACTTTCATGCACTGACAGATACTAATTTGCTCATGCCACTGAAGTAGGCTCGTTCTCTTTCACTCATTACTTCAAAATGCAGGGGTCTTCTACAGAAGTTGCATTCAGCTGAGGAGTGTGGTTTCAGCTCCAGCCCAACATCCTTCCATGTCGCCAGCAGCTTTTCTGTTAAGAAAAGTTTATCAAGATCAAAGCTTAGGACTGGATTGCTTTAGAGAAGCAGCAGAAGTGTCAGCATGTTTATTCTCCTAACAAGTGAGTAGGGATAATGGGATTTCACTGACACAATCTACCTCTTGAAACAACTGGGCTGTAACTAAGTCTCAGCCATCTTCATAACACCTCTCCTGACAGGATCAAGAAGGATCTACTTTCTCTGGACAGATCCACATTTAAGACAAGCTAACAGCTCAGCTGAGTTTGGAATCCACATAACATGTGCAGATTGGTTTGGACAATGCATGAGCTGAGCCCTGGCTAGGTACAAGTCTGCACTGGCCTTCACATCTTACACTCTAAGCAGGGAAGTGTGCAGGATGTGCTGCAGCAGTGGAAAGACATCTAAAACTTAGGTGCTTCTCAGTCTCATCTTTAGTACAAAGACTGCACAGACAGGCAGGATTGTCACTGCACTGATGCAGGAGTCCACTCACCGATAAAATAATTCATCATCTGAGGGGTGTGGTGGGGTGTAGGGGCAATTCGGAGCAGCTCCTCTCCACGGGGAACCGTTGGGTAGTTGATGGCTTGGACGTAGATGCTGTGCTGGCTCATCAGCTTGTCACAGATCTCTGTATTTTTAGCAGCATCTGCAACCTAAAGTTCAAAAACTAAGTTACAAGCTCAACCAAAAGATGGGAGTTGGTAAAACTGTCACCCCAACTTAGCAAGCCATAAGAGCCCAACAGGGCTGGTAAGTAACATTTAGGTCAGAAAGAAAGGCTAGAAGAAGTCTGTGTTGCAGAGCACTCTGGGCAGAATACCACTGCAGCCTAGGCAGGTAGCTGTTTACAACCCAAATCTCTAACTAGCTTGTTAGCAGTTTCCTTATTTTCTATTTACTATTAGTGCATGAAAGCCACAGTATTTCTCCCTCTATTTTATACTTACACCAGGCCTAAGCTTAAGCCAGACTCCTGGCTGTTAGCACTTGTCCCCTCACATCCTACCTCATGCCTTCCTTTCCTGTCCTAGCTTCTAAGGTTTGAGCTAAAAGTCAAAGGCTTGAGCTTTAAGGTCTTGCAAAAGACCTGGGTGACCAACAGGGCGAGTCTGAACTTTGTGAAGGCAGTAACTAACACCTGATGGTACAACATGCTCATGGGCACCACAGCCCTGCGCTAAGAGCACCCCAAGGCCTCACCCTGATGGGGATGATGTGGCTGGGGCAGTGCACCACGGGCAGCCCCGCATCCATCAACATCTGCCTCATGAGCTTGACGTTGCGCTGGTGCTGGCGCCTCAGCAGCTGCCCCTCGGCGCTCTTGAGCGTGCGCACGGACTCCAGGGCTCCCGCCAGCAGCATGGGGGGCAGCGACGTGGTGAAAATAAACCCAGCCGCGTACGAGCGCACTGTGTCTATCAGAGAGCTGGTGCTGGAGATGTAGCCTCCCACACAGCCAAATGCTTTGCCTGAAGGGGAAAAAAAAAAGGTAACTGGACTCATTCTTTCCACCTGTTGGAATGACTTGGAGGAATGGGTTATTCTGACTGTGTGTGTAATGGAGTCATGGCATGTTCCAGCCCTCCCCTCAGTAATCTTGTATTTGCTCAGCACATGGTACAGCTTTGCTTTTAAGCCAATCTTGATAACATGGATCAAGTTACTGCACAGCAAGGACAGTTCAAATTTGCCTCTCTCAAATACACAAGTTTTGATTTTGGGGAAGACCTTACAAGCCCAACCATCAAGCAGGGACTTCAACAGTGACCCCAAGCGATCAACACTAAGTCCCTCAGCAGATTTAAAATAATCTGTTTCAGAGATGCTAGAAATAGCCCATGCTCCTAAGGAGCACAGAAGGCTGTTACTGTGATTGTGCAGTTGACATCAGCCCTCCTTTCCAAATGTTTGGAGTGCAGAACACAGCCAGACAGAACTAGGGTGTCTGCTGAACACTTCTGTTCCTATTAGGCTGTAACCCAGGACTTTAGGTTTTTGAAGGGCATGAACTTTCCTAGTAAATTTTATTTATATTTTGAAAGCTGTTTGAACAACCTTCCAATTTGCAGCAGTAAACTTACTCCTGAGCCTGCATTCTACTCAGATAATAGCAGTTGCTCCAGTACTTGCCAAACCTCTTTACATAACTCCCCATCTCAGGTTTCTAGATTAGGAGCACTCCATTTCACATAAAGGAACTAAGTACTACTAAATATAGAGAACTGCTCTAGTAGCATTCTCACCTGAATTTCTTCTCAAGTTGTGTAACATGCTATTGGAGGACTTTTTGCTAGCTTGCTTAAAAGCAAAACCCCACACAAAGCTACCATAATTATTTCTAAGGCAGTGTAAGTAGCTTAACAAAAGCTTTTCAAACTGTGGGGCACACTTAAATCCCTTGGGCTTTTTGAAATATCCTAGGCCCCAGCAGCCCTTAACAAGTTCATTTGACTAGACTGATTTTGAGCTAACCCACTTAATTTGGCTGCTCAGCAGCTTTGCTGCCTCAGCTCCTGCAGGAGTGCCAGGCTGTGCATACCAAGCGTTCCAGAGATGATGTCCATCTTGTGCATGATCCCATCCCGGTCTCCTATTCCACCTCCTCGGGCCCCATACAGCCCCACAGCGTGCACTTCATCCACAAAGGTGATGGCCCCGTGCTCGTGGGCCACATCACACAGCTCTTCCAGAGGACAAACAGCACCTAGGAACCAAAGCAGTTTAAGATTTTCTGTATGACTGGATAAACCCCACAGGTACCCCTAGACAACCCCTACAGCACTGTACACTTTGAGACCTAAAACACAGACAATTTGAGGACTAACTGCCCTAGAAGCAGAGAGGAGGCTTTGATGTCAACTTACCATCCATTGAGTGAACAGTTTCAAATGCAACAATTTTAGGGGTGGATGGATCCGACTTTTTCAACAGTTCTCGAAGATGGTTGACATCATTATGGCGAAATATATGTTTTGGCACCCTGCTGTTACAGATCCCCTGGATCATGGAGGCATGGTTTCCAGAATCAGAATAGATCTCACAACCTGAGGAAACAGGCCAGTTACATTTTAAGTATGGAAAGCATTAACTGATTCCCAGCATTGCATTACATATGGAAAGAGTTCAGCATCAAGAGTAGCTTGTTCTTGGAAGTAATACTCTTGATCAAAAGAGGAAGTTACAGACCATGAAGCAAGAATAATACCTGAGGTTTATTTCAGGTGTTCAAACTTAACACAAATGAGAGCTTGAGAAAATAGTCATCTAACTCTCCTAACTCATAAAGTGAGAGAGAAGTTCACTCCTTCCAGTGGGAGGACATAAATTCCCACTGTCTCATTTTCAGGTAGAGTTTAAACACAAGAACAGAAGATTCTGCTTGTCTAATTCCTTCAGCAGCTCCCAGCTCAAATCTCAATGTCAGTAGGCTGATATTATAATTTCTATTGAATGTAACTTGAATACGGTATTAAAACCAGCAAACCACACTGTGCTGATACATTAGAGCGAGTACTCACTTTGGACAGCTATTTGCTAAATATACTGCCAACAGCCTGGGGCAAGGCTGTGCTTTGGTGGCAACAGAGGTGCAGTTTGAGATCTTACCTGGCAGCATTTTAGCTAGAGTGAAGAGAGTGGAATCATTGGCTACAAAGCAGGATGAGAACAACAGTGCTGCATCTTTTCCATGAAGATCAGCTAGCTCTTTTTCCAAGTCGACATGAAATTTACTTGTTCCTGATATGTTTCTCGTGCCTCCTGCTCCAGCACCATGTTGTTTCAGTGTTTCCCTAAAGAGGGCCCAAGAGAGGCATTAGCATTGCTGTGGGATGCACAGAAGAGCAAAGGATCATTGTTGAAAACATTCTGGTACCTAATCAGGACTGTTCTAAATAAGAACTGGCAGCAAAAAGCAGCTGTTGGGTCTTTGAGCAATCTGTACACACTCAGGAGTCCAGTAAAGTCAGATCAGTGATCAAGTACAGCTGCAGTTACCATCCAGTTTACCTGGTAACATTTGGGGCTTCTAAAGAAGATCCAGGGAGCACAATCAGTGACCCGAACACACAATGCAGCCCTGGATCTAAACACCAAGTGACCCACCCCAGCTGAGCAAACAGTGTAATCTTAACTGCACATCAACATCACATTGAAGCAACTTATGTACCACAGTACAGAAATTGGTTTTTCAGAATCCTTCCCACAACATACAGCTTGAAAACACCTCCTAGGAGCACAGCACTACTCACATGACTGCTCCACAGACACGAGGGTGCCGGCTCATGCCGAGGTAATCGTTGCTGCACCAGACAGACACCTCCTTTTTGGTGATCAGGGAGTCAGTGTAGTCATCTGCCATGGGGAAGATCTGCGCCTTCCTGTTCACCGTCTTGAACACTCGGTAGGTATGGTCCTTCTTCTTCTCATCTATCTTCTTCTCAAAGAACTGATCGTACTGGAAGGTGGATACAGCTGCAAGGAGACAGACTTGAGCGCACAGGAAATAATCACAACAGACCAGGCCTCTGGGGGTTTTGCCAGACATTCTTACATTTTGGCAAGTTATCCTGAAGCAGATGAGAGACACTTTCCGGTCTTTGCTTCAGCACGATATCCTTAAACTTCTTGAGCAAGCCACTCTGCTCTTCTCCCTCAGTCTCAATCTTTCTCACTGTGGAAGTACTTGGTATTTTGGCAAATTCTGTACCTACATTGCAATAAATTCCAGTGAGATCGTCTGCTTTGAAACAGAGTGAAGTAAGTTGACTTCAGCAAAGCAAACATTTTAAGTACAACCAACATTTCAATCTTTAGGAAGGACATGCACAAAACCCCATGTTGATCCTGCTAGAATCAACTATTCTATTTGCTTACAAATTGGCATTGGACAAGACAGGAAGATTAGCCTTGCTAATTGATCACAATACAACAGGCAATTTCCTTACAACATACTTGGTTCATCATGACTCAGAGAGCCACGCTAGACAGCTACAGCATTTATATGAAAGGATTGGTACACACCTAACTGGAGGCAGAGCTCTAGTCAGCTGCTTCCTTTTTGTTCTGTTAGCACTGGTTTATTTTTTAAGAACTAAGCCACAGAAGGCAAAATAAGCCTCCCGAGACAGGCAGCAAAGCTTTACTGATACTGCTGAAAACTTCCTTCCTTTGAAGGACAGCCCTTTCACACTACCACTCTAAGTAAGACAACACCCTTTAGTTCCATAAACACAAAGAAAACTGCCCCAAAACCTTTTGCCTGCTTTCAAGCTTGGATTTGTGCTGGTACTTGCTTGATGTCTCAACACTTCCCTCCATTGGATATAAAACCTTTATTTAAAAAACCTTTGTCTAAACCAGCACCCAGGCAAAGCTCTCTTCAGATCTAAGCATCTGCTTGGGTGCGAGTGTAACAGCTCGACTCACACATCAAGAGCCAGCCAGCACATCAAAATACAGCTCACTGTATTCCCACATCAAAATCACCCTGGGAAACCCTGCACAACGTCACAGGTATGTCATTAACACCACATTCTCCAGCAGCTCTTCCCCGCAGCATCCCATAATCCCAGCTGCATCATTTCAGTGGTGTCTGTCAGACCCAAGTCAGGCACCAGAAGCTCTCGGGAGGAATCACTGCTCCAGTGCACAGGGAACATACCTTTCCTGTCCGCCTGCATTTCCTGCACATCCTCCTGCAGCTCCAGGCTGGCTTTGCAGAAAACGTTGCTGTTCTTGTGATTCATCTGAGCTGCCAGGAATGGGCATTTGGTAGCTGTACTCTGGCTAGCACTGGCAGGTGGGTGGCCAGCAGGAGGCTGGGCTCCATCTGCATTCTGCTGGGCCACTTCTTTGACTTTTTTGGCCTCTGAGATGGGGGCAGAGAAGAGAAAACACTTCAGCTTCACTATTTTAATACACTGACTTCAGTTTGTTGATCCATTACTTTTGCAACTAATTTGGCAGAACCCATTCAGAAATATTTAACTGAGCAGTCACATTTTATTTACATAAGCACAAAATCCCAGTAACATCCAAGGGACATCTGATGTAAGATGCTAGATCTAGCACTGTACCCTTTGAGGGGCAAAAATACCTCTTTTGCTCCCAACGGGAATATTTAAGGAAAAGATCTAAGGAAAGACTGGATGTGGCACAAGTGCCATGGTTCAGTTGACATGCTAGTGTTCAGTCATAGGTAAGAAAAGATCTCTGAGCTCGAGTGCAGCCTAACTGTGATTCCGTGGAGTTCAGAGATTTTTTAGCCGTGCAGCTTCCTCTGCTGCCAGTCTCAGCTCCTTCCCCTGAATGCCCAGGGAAGAATTCCCCAAGGAATGTTCCCGGGTGGCGTGAAGGGCCACTGCACCGTGGGAAACACCGCTCCGAGATCCCGGATCCCGGCTCCCCACCCAGGGCTGGCCCCAGGACGCCCCAGCAGGCCGGTCCCTGATTAAAGCCACTCACAAATTTCCTTACCGCGGACATTTTAAGGATTAAGCAACCCCTGCCTCAACACTGCCTATTCCAGAAGTTTCCTCCCGTGACACGCAACGTGTGGGCTAATCTGTTCCCCTTGCGGGCCCGTGTGTGAGCCCCGGCTCGCTCCCCGGCCGTACTCACCGCGGCAGCCCGCGGAGCTCTCCTCCTCCGCCTGCTGCCCGCGGGCGGCGGACGTGGCGAGGGCGCGGGCGGCCGGCGGGGCCGCCTCCATCATGCGCGGGCAGTGCTGGGCGTACAGCAGCAGCGACGGCCCAGCCTTCTGCAGGAACGCCTGGGACACACGGGCCAGGAAAGGGCAGCGCCGCACCACCGCCTCCATCCTCGCTAACCGGAGGTGACGGCAAAGTGACACCGGCGACGGGAAAGCGACACCGAGGTGCACTCCGCACGGCCGCTTTTATAGCCCCGGGGGCGCGGCGCAGGCGCAGTGGGGCTGCGCAGGCGCGGGGAGGGACCGGGGCGGCGCCGGGAGGGAGCGGGGCGGTGCCCGGCGGCTCTGGGGTGTTGTGAGGGGTTGGAGGTGTCTTGGGGATAGGGGGGGATTTCTGCGGGTTGTGATGGGCTGGAGGTGTCCCGAGGGTAGGGAGAGACCCCTGGGGGTCGTGAGGGGCTGAAGGCGTCCCGAGGGTACGGAGAAACCCCCGGGAGTTGTGAGGGGCTGGAGGCGTCCCGAGGGCACGGAGAGACCCCTGGGGGTCGTGAAGGGTTGGAGTGGTGTGGACGCCACGGGGGAGTAGGGGCGCTGTGAGGGTGTGCGGGAGGCTGAGCCGCTCCCGCAGCGCCGGGGTGCGGAGGGCGCTTGGGTGCCGCCGGGGTCTGTGAGGGGATGGGGGCAGCCGGCCCTAAGCGGGGGCTGTGCCGGCATGAGCCGCACGGGAAGCGCTGCTCTGGGTTTCCCCAGAGCCCCAGGCTGTGCAGTGCTTGTTTCCCAGATGGTTTGGGTCCCTTGCCCCAGGACAGGACATTGGGAATTCACCCCGGCGCGCCCGTTCGTGGGAAAAGGCGAGCTGTGAGTGAGCTGCGCTGGGGGAAATCCAGCGCTGCTCGGACGCGCCTGGGCGTCGCCTTCCTAAATGCACCTCTGGCTCCCTGCAGAGCCCATGCCCCGGGGCTCAGGTGGTGATGGTGGGGGGATCCTGAACTCTCGCTTTTTCTACAGCTGGTATAAATCGAACAGCTCTTCTGTAGGTGATGCTTAGACTTTCACCATTGTATTTTTGCCGGGTTTTGAAGGAAAGAGGAACAACAACAAGTAAAATTGAACCCTTCATTCTCTGGTTTGCAATGGACATTAAAACTTGTTTGCTTACAAGAGTATTTGGTGGGGGCGGGGGAGGGGGAAATGGTAAAAGGAGTTCTCGTTATGTGTGTGGCCATTCAAACCACAGTACTGCTACTTCCTGTAAGCACTGACTGCTCAAGGGTGGAAAGAATGGAGAAGGAAAAACGACAACGCGTTTTTTTCCCTCATCTTGTGAAACGATTTCACGGAAGACAGGATTTGGGTAGAGAGCCAAGAGCTGTCTTGGGCACTTTGGGACAGGAGTGGGTTTTGTAACAGGTGTGGAGTTTGGAGGAGAGCTTTCTTAAAGGTCACTCTTGCCTCTTGCCTTGCATGTAGTCATATTGTGTTGTTACTAGAAGGGAATCATGTAGCGTGACTAGAGAAATACAAAGCCTGTGTAGGACTGTGGCTGCTGAACACAAGTTTGGCTATAAAAAACATTTCCAAATGTGTTGGTTAGCATTTAGATATTGCAGATTAATCTTCAGACAACAATCTAGGGAACAACCAGCAAGGTATTTGCCTTGACCCTCTTTTATTCACCACTGACTTGCTTTGAGGATGCTGTGTGCAGTTTGTAAACTTTGGAATCTGAGTAAGTTGGTTAGGTGGAAAACTTCATAGTCAAATGTCAGATTTGATGTCAGTGTGTTACTAAGCTCTGAGGCAGGAAATGGGACAGAGTCCTGCCCTCATGTACTACTTACAAAGCCCTGAAAAAGTTGGCTGGGGTTTTACAAGGTGGGGTGTGGGATTTGGGTTTTAGTAGGGCTTTAGTAGGTGTGTTCTAAGCACGGTTCACTTCTTGCCTATTAGAAATTTGAGACAGTATTATATAAGGAGTCTCAATGCTTAGATCTTAACTCAGTATTGTTAAACCAGATGTGTACTAGTTTTAATTTGTTCTGCAGATAAATTATTAAAATAGGGCAGTAGGGCATTAGAGGCATTAGACCTCAGCCTCTGTAGCAGTTATGATAGCAGGAGTCCTGGTCATTTGGTAGTACTAGGATAGTGTTTTGAATTACTAGTTCAGTTGCTCATTAACAATTTATTTTTGGGTTTCTTTTCCCCCCACAACTGGGTTTTGGCTAGCGTTACATGCCTCAAGTATTTAGCAAAATAATAGTTAATTAGTCCTTCAAGTTTAAAGACACCTGATCTGTGTTTCAGATTCCTGCTGTCTCTGTTTCCTGGAACATCAACATTTGAGTATTTTCCCTGAAGCTTTGTATCACATCAGTTACTCTAAAAATTGAGGGAACACCACAGCATTTGAGCTTGTGAGTACCTGACAAGTGTCTTTAGAGCACAGTGCTGTGTCTGGGCCTAAGGAATCACTCCTGTGCTCCTGGGATTAGTTGCAGTTTTAGCAGCAGAAGTCAAGTTCCATAAGCTTGATTTATGGTATGTTGAGAGTGTTTTTTTTCTCCCCACCTCTATTTTTCCCTTAACAATTGTCCGTGATACTTAGCTCAGAGGGAACATGTGTTTTATTGTAAGAGGCACCAGAGAAAGGTGTTGTGCAAATGAGCACAAATCTGCTGCAAGAGGCTGCAGAGCTCGTCTGCCTGGACACCTGCCACAGCAGGTTAGATGCCTCAGAAATCTGATAATCCTTCTTTATCCTGGTAATCTGAACAGCATCATCTTGCCATTTTCTAGGGCTGAGTGATGAAGCACATCAGTCTGTTTGGTTGCCGGAATTCAGACTTGTGGGTTTGTATTCAGAAGTGCATGTGAAGCCTGAAGAGCATCTGCTTTTTACACAAACATCATTCAAGGCTGGCAGCTGAGACACAGTGACCTTGGCTCTGATATGGAGATCTCCAAATGAAGCAGAACTCTTAGCTTTCCTGTCAGACTCCCCTCCAATCTGTGCTGTAAATCAGACACTGCAATAACACTTCTTTTAAAGCTTGACTTTGGTGAATTTATTTAACCTTGTACATGACAGGAATTGTGCAGAGCAGCAGAATGACATTAACTTGACCCTCATCTTGGAGGTTGCTGAAGGAACTGTCCTTGTCAGTGCACAGAGCTGGCTGGGAGCAACAGAGCAGGGGAAAAAAATCAGGAAAAGGCTGTCTGGTCAACTGCTCTGCCAGTGTCCTCCCTTTGGAAATACTGCCAGAGCTTACATGTTGAAGGTGAAGTAAATACTAATAAAGCTGCCGTTAATTAAAATTTCTTAGGGCTTCAGTGGATTAATTAAGCGGTGTTTAAGGATGTTAATTGTGGCAGTGTATTACTGCCATCCTACAGGGCTCAGGAGAAACTGGCATGAGGTGCCACACAAATGCTGCTTGCCACACTGCAGGAGGAGGAGAGTCTGCATGGGGAACAGGGAGCCCACACTGAGAGAAGAAGCAGGCTGAGACTGGAGAGAGGCAGCAGGTGCAGCAGGCAGGGGAGAAGGAATGGCTGCTTGGCAGTATGGAAGGGGCAGAGTAAAACAGAGTAAAGGAGGCAAAGGGTTTAAGCAGAGGGGATAGCACTGGTGTGAGAGCAAGTTTATTCAACTGGCCCTGACAAAATTTAGGTCAGAAGGTGAGCAGTTCCTTGCTGTACCTGTGTTTTGGAGCAGCCTGTAGAGCTGATCCCTGAGAGCAGATGGGTTGAGCAGAGGAAGCTCAATCTGCCTGAAAGGCCCGTGTTTTGCAGTGGCAGAGGAAGGGAAGGGAAGACTCCCAGCTATCCTGGGAGCCTCTGCTGATTTTAGCTTTCTAAAGCCCCTTCTGTTCTGATGATTTGTCAATTTCTTAGCTAAATAAAAGTTAAGGGAAAACAAGGTTAAATTCCAGCAGTTTGGGCGGTGGATGAGAAGCCACAGAAAGTGCTTCCCAAAGAGAAATTGAAATGGGGCAAAAGTCCCCTGCCACAAGATCAAGTTGATGTCTGCAGATGTCCCTGAAGAGTTGCTGGTGAAGATGGTCTCTTTCCATGTTGCTGCTTTACCATGTAGGGTCAGTTGTAAGTTACCTTAAATACTTCCATCACTCTTTTCTCAAGCATGTTTGCCCCAGTATTCCTGGAAACAGAATTTGGTTCACAGGTTTGTAGCATTCATCTGCCTTTGCATTTCTCTGCAGGTAGTGCCTTTCGTAGAATTTTCATTAATTTTATGCTTTGAAGAGAGCATTTAGATACTTAGCAGAAAAGCAAGGGTCAGAGCCCCTCTGCATTCAGCCTGTTCAAATGAAAGTTTATAACTGCACCATAATTAGCAATATCTAATCCCTTTTGCCCACTTCTGAAGTCAGGGCTGTGCATATTCCTAATTTTTTCCCATCCAGTCAGTGTCAGAGAGGGCAAGCCAGAAAAACAATTCCCCCTCCCCACACACAAACCCCTGTCTATATTGAGATCTGAATTTTCTGAGGGAGTGGGTGTGATCCTGACATCTGGATTTAATCCAGACTCAGATTCCAGGCTTCATCTGAGAACTTCCACCTCCGGTCCTGAGACCAGCAGTTCTTAGAGAGGATTTAGTTTATTTACCTTTTAAGGCAAAATTGGAGGTTTGTTATAGCAGCTGCATAGTGACAGTTCTTCCAATGCTGAATTTCTTTAACACGTTTCCTGATTTGGAGCCAGTGTCTTCTTTACATGACAGAACAGGAAATCTCATTTCTTTCTAGGACCCTCTGAGCAGCAGAGAATTTGAGCAGGCTGGAGGAGCTGCTGGATGCTGAGGCTTGTGTTGCAGAGTGGCTGAGCTGACACGGGCCAGGCAAGATCCGTACCTGGCTCATACAAACGAGTGTGAGTTGTTTTGTTCTCTACTGTAATGGATCTCTTCAAACTCATGGACTGCTGGTGGGCCCTCACAAGGCTGTTGGGTCAGGACACTTTTCCTGTCTGCCAGGCCCCAGGAGCTGCCCACTGCTGCGGAGGAGTTTGGTTTCCTGGCAAAGTCCCATCACAGGGGCGTGAGTCAGGCTCAGTCTGGGCACTGGAAGCTCTTGCCACCCTCATACAAAGAACCTGGCTGAAGGTACCACCCCACACTGCTGCTACAGTCCACAGCCCAGCTGACTAACACGTCCAGCAGTGGCTTATCCTAACTCCAGAATAAGTTAGTTTTCTCTCTCCAGTTGCTTCAGATGTGAAAAATCACATAATAACTGTTTTTTTCATCTTGCATTGTTGAATTTATCTTGCTTTGTGCAGCACACAGCAGGAAATGATACACTAATCCTTCCAGCTACTGTGAGCTTTGCTGCACTTGCCATGACTTGCCTCCACACCCTCATTTCCTCCTCTCTCACACAGTTTTCCTTCTTCTCTTAGCAAGAACCCGTAGACCCCAACCAGAATACTTTTAGTTATGGTTATTGAAGTTATTTAGCCTGTGATTTTTCTTGCATATCTCAGCCCTCACTTCTCCTCTTTAGGTACTCAGAGAGAGACAGCACCTTCTACATTCAGTTTAGGAACTTGAAGTCTAAATACCTTACAAAATGTGAACTCAAGTGTTTCCTATATTGAAGGTGTGAGAGGGCGGGGAAAGGACTTGGCTCTTTATAGAAATCTGGAACTGGAGTTTCCAGAAAGGATTTAAGTAGATAGTCTGTTCCTCTGTATATAGGAAGGACAGCTGTCAGAGGAGAGAAGTGTGTGTCTCTTCTTCGAATTTAAATGCTTTAGGCCCACAAAGACACTCAAGTCATGCTTATGTAGTAAAGCATCTTTGCTATACCAGGCATGTCTAGTGAGAGCCCCTAGTGCTGCTCATCCCTATGCTGCTGTGGGCTTTGGCAGGAAGGTGGATGTCAAAGCAGAAGGGAGATTGTCAAACTCCTTGGAAACAAGAAATCAACCCATAGCAGTGAAAAATGCTGTGCTGGAGCCTATGACCCTTAAAGCAATGTCAATGTTAGGAGTTTTCTGTCAAGATTGCTAGAAAACAAGGAGCATAACTTGTTCTCTCCCTCATGTCCTCTAAAAAATGAGCTGGTTTTGGCTGGGATAGAGTTAGTTTTCTTCATAGCAGCTTGTATAGTCTGTGCTTTGAATTTCTGGTGAAAACAGAGATGATAACAGAAGGATATTTAGTCATTGCTGAACAGTGATTGTGCTGTGTCAAGGGCTTTTCTGTTTTTTTGGGGTTTTTTTCTGACTTTTCTCACACTGCTTTGCCAGCAAGTAGGCTGAGGGTGCACAAGCAGTTGGGAGGGGACAACTCCATCTGAGCAGAGGGATATTCCACACCATATGACACCAAAATCAGCAGTTTAAACTGGGAGGGTGGAGGTTGGCTGGGGCTGTCATAGCCCAGGGACTGGCAGGATATCAGCCAATTGGTGGTAAGCAATTGGGATTTTTTGCATCACTTGTTTTCTCTCTGTCCCCTTTTTTTAGTTATTAAACTGACTTTATCTCAACCCACAAGGTCTCACACTTTCACCCTTCTGATTACCTCTCCCATCCAACAGAGAGAGGGGACTGAGTAGGGGCTGTGTGGGGGTTTGGTGCCTACTGGTCTTAAATCATGACCAAAAATCATCTCTCTGACTTGTCTGCCTGTCCCATGTGCCTGCCATGGACACCTGAGAAGGCAGTAGCATAATGAAACTGCCCTCACTTCTTCCCAGTCACCACAGACACAGATTGATACAGAAAGTGAAGTCCTTTGTTTAAATTGATTTTCTTTTTTTTTTTTTTTTTTTTTTTGTCAAAATGAAGATTCCCTGACTGGACAGTTTTTAAGCAGTACTGTTTCCTGCAGCTTTTACACGCTGCCTTTCTGGTCCCGGGTGTAGCAATACAAGTAAGATTGCATTTTCAGCCTGGGAATAGGGATAAAGGCATTCAGTGAAATCCTAATAGTCGCAGTACACCTACTGGCAAGGTTCAGTGGTTTGTCTCAGCAAAGGCTTGTTCTTCTTTTAGGCATCTGGTAATATAATTTCTTCTTCAAGGATCAGTGAAATTCAGTGAAGTAAGGAGTAGCATTTCAGAATGAAGTACCTGCTGATGACGTGAGAAGGTGGGGGAAAATCCCGCTCCTGAGTAAAGCCAAGCTGGGCGTTCCTGTGTAGGTGTTATCCCATGAATGAGTACCCAGTGAGGCAACAGAACTCTTCTTATCTGGGTGGATTTTCTCCTTATCCACCTATTCCATAGCATTACATATTGCTGGTTGTGAGGCATTTTTAAGAATTGTCTTAGAGAAAGCAAGCAGTAACAGAGTAAAGTGTAAAGCAGTTTCGATCTGTCATTGTTTCTGTCAATGCCCAGGGAAACTTCATAGTTTTAGAATTAGATACTGTAGTTGTACAGTCAGAATTAGCTCCTTGCAAGAAAGAATCCAAAGAGTTGAGGTGAAGTGGCCAAGCAGTAGATCAGAAGGGTGCCTCACATCTAAGTAGAGATTTTCCAGACATTAAAATAACATGAAAGTGTGTGGTAACAGGGGGTATAAAACCTCAGAGAGCCAAACTCTCCTGTGAGTGGAAGAGTCTGTGTAACACCACAGCCTGTGTATACACCAGAAAGGTGGAAGGATGAGCTTCCAGCCTTCTTGGGGTCCAGCTCCAGATGCTTCCACCTCCCAGTGTGCATTCTGCCCATGGCATTTGCTGAGCTGCTTTTGCAATAGCTCTTGTTGCTTAACCTGTGAGATGCAAGACATACTATTCCTCCTTGTGCACTGAAGATTACAGATAAAGTTAGAGGGTGGTAATAAGGTATTAATGAGAAGTGTCAGCTATGGGGAAGAAGGGGCCTTGTGCTGAAACATTAAGGGAGGAAATTAGTACATCATATCTTCTAATCTGAACTTGAAAGCTGCAGATCAGAGAAACTCTCATGGATGAGATTATTGGAGTATACAAGGCTTCCGTTCTTTCTTTGCTTTGTGCTGAACTCTCCCAAAAGCTGCCAAGGTCTCTGTGTGCACTGTCTTACAAACAGCCTCAGTCATGCAAAGTCTGGACTCTACTTGCAAGGCTCTGCCTGCCAAGCAGCACAGGCAGTACCAGGAGCAGTGTGAGTGAGGGTGCCAGCACAGCTGGTTTCCTGGGGTACTGTGACCCTGCTGGCAGCCCAATCTACAGTGGTTTATTTGACCTGATGGTTCTGCAGCTGCTTTGAACGTCATTCCAGCAGAGATCTGTAGTACTAGAGGAATCCTCTCTGGCTTGGGGTGGTGGTAATGGTGGGGAAAATGTGTTGCTCTTGTGTCTCCAGAGGAGATACGGTAAAGAACTCAGAGCTTTTAAGGTCTTCGTTTCAGGAATCTTGCTACTTAATTGGGAGTGAGGCATGTGCTCTCTTGGAAATGCATTTTGTCCCAGCCCTGGGCAAAGATCAAAACTGATTCTAGAGAATGTCCTAGAAAGAGATGGAAGTGCAAACATTATATAACATAACAAAAAGGTTGAGAGGGATCAGCTGAGACATTAAGATTGAAATGGCAAAAATACAAACCTGAGGTTAAGTCATTCTCTTTACTTCTGTGCCTGGTTTCTCATGTCACACTGGCTGTAAGAGCAAGCCAAGGGAGACTGGAGGGTTATTGCTAGCTTAGCACTAGTGATGGATCAAGTGATTGACCTGTGTGCTGTGGTTCTATAGAGAGCTCTGATAATCCTATGGAGCTTTTATATACATTAGATAATCTAGTCTCTTCAGGCTTGCAACCCAGAAATTCCTGCAGACATCCCACAAGCTTTTAGAAAAACTGGGGTGTAGTTCTGATTATTTAGTTTTGTACTTCCTTATCTTTTTTAAAAGACCTCTAGTCTTCAAAAGTCTCTGCTTCAAAGTTTAACTTGAAAAATCAATTCAGAGTTCATTTTCCCAAAAAGCTGCATTGTGTTTTCACTATGAAATTTAATAATGCATTAATTAATACAAAATAAAAAGAATTCACTGTTACTCCAGGTTGTGAGGCACCCCCTCTATGCACTGTGAGGATGATTGATCACATAGGGAGGAGGTACTGAGCCCTGTGAGAGTGAGGTATGGTGGCTGTATGGAGAGGGAACTCAGGACAAAGGATAATTGATGGTTCTCCAGCCATCAGTAGCACCAGAAAACTTTCAAATTAGCTCCACTGCACAAGGCTCTTGCTGGCAGTGGCTGAACTGTTTCCCCAAAGGCCCTGATGGCAGTGTTGTATTTCTTTGTAGTTCTTTGGCACTTCGAAGTCTGTAAATACAGCACAGGTGCTGTATTATTGCAGTGTTTAACAAATAGGGAGGTGGTAGGGTTGCTTTGCACTGTTTTTCCACAGCCCATTCACTACTTAAAGGTTAATTCTTCTGCCTCTGATGGAGTGTGCTGAGTAATCTCTGGGTCCAGGAGGTCAGGATTTTTTGTTGAGATTAATTTTGTGAGGCAACAATATCTTGCAAGAAGTAATTCTGGGGAGAGATGCCATGCTGGGCAATGCACACTTATAGGCCAGGCTCTGATATGGAGCAGATGTTCTCCTCTCCAACCTGCAGTGAGAATGAACCACTGCAGTGGAGGATGGGGTGCCTGAGAAGGGGACAGCCACCATTTCAACCACAAAACAGGAGCCAGCAATTCTAACGAGTGAAGATGTGCAAACCTTCTGGATTTTTGTGCTCTCTAGTGCTGAAATCCAGAAGGATCTTCAGGGCTTGTGTAGCACCTGGCCTTGCAATTTGGAAGAGGTAGAGAGGAGGCTGGTGCTTGGCACAGCAAAGAGCTGTGCTGTTCTTTGGGGAGTGTGATGGGGGCAAGCTCTGAGTTCACTTGTGAGCCTTTGAGACCATGGATTGCTCTGTGAGGTCTGTGCCCTCTGTACTTCTGTCTTGGAAAGGTGCTAATCTTTTATATGTTCATTTCAGCTTTGTTCCCTCCACAGTAAAAACCCTGCCAGGATTATTTACCACGAAGAACACTGAGATTTTGAGCATGCAATTGAAATTTAAAGCTCTAATTACAAGGGCAAATAAACTAGAGATGCTTCCTAAGCTCATATTTTAATTGGAAGAAATTATTTCAGTGCATCCTTCCTAAAGTCCTGGCACTGTCTCCTGGGTTTGATAGCCAGTGACCCAGTTTTCATGGAATGATCTCACAGTAGTGCAGTCCCTCACCCAGCTGCACTTGGATGAAGGAGAACAGTGCATGTCTACAGTGATGATGCATATACTGTGAATTTGATTGCTCTGATTTTCGAAGTTTCCTTGGGTAAAAATACTGTTTTATGTTTACTTGGCAGCTTTTCTCCTTTCTACTTGTCCTGGTTTAATTGTGTCTGTTCCCTGGTGTGCTGTCAGTTGTGCATGTTGGGGAATACAGTGCCTTTGGGGGTGGTAGTGAGCACAAGGGACACCTTAATAAGGGTCCCCAGAGACATGGCTTTAGTACTAAGCTGCCCCATATCCCAACAGTTGTCAGTGTAGGGCTTATTAGTCATCCCTTTCTCCTCTGAAACAGATATTTAATACTCCTGCTCTGTGCTGAGTCCTCAGAAGCTTCGTTAGGTGTTGCTGTCTTTGCTGACAGTGGCTGCTTTTTAATTGCTCAGGTAGCAGAAGCAGGACTTGAAAACTCAATCAACATTATCTCGTCTTATCTCTCTGTGGATTTAAGCAGATCAAGACGTTCATATGGATCATGTGCTGAAGCAAAACACAACCAGCTGTACAGGTGAGGACAGATGACATTTACCTAGACTTGCTGTCCCCAGTGCTTGCCATCAGTCAGTCAGTCTCTGCTCCCTCTTGGCAGATGGGCTCTCCACTGTCATGGTCAGGGCCAGCTCTTCCTTCCAAGTGAACAACCTCGCTTTTCCAGCATGTGACCTCTCCTAGCCTCAGCTGCAGTGTTGGGCCCTTTTCTCCACTGGCCTTGACATCCCTCTGCAGCTCCCAGGGCTGTGGCTGCCTCTGTGCCAGCTGAGGCAGCCCAAGCAGAGCTGCTGGTATCTCTTAGCTTCTCCCAGAGGAGTTGTGGGAAGGAATGACTTGGGATAGCACACCCCAGCCAGCACAGGGATGTATCGAGGAGAAGAGCAGGGTTGCAGGTGAAGCACAGCCTGGGGATCCAGGGTTCAGCTGTCCATCAGGATTTGGTACAGCTCCTCTGCTGGAGCCTCATGTCTGCCTGGCTGAGTCTGTTTTCAATCTCATCTCTCTCTTGTGTCACGGATTATGTCAGTGTGGTTTGGGCAGGGGCTTGTGGACAGGCTCTGGGTTGCTGTCGCTTCCTCAGGGGAGATGGGGAGACCCTGATGTGTCTGCTGGTTAAAAGCTTGGTAGGGAGCAGGCTGGGCAAAGCAGCTGCTGCTTGGGTCTGCCATTACCCCTGGCCTGCTTCTGTGCTTAATGAACCACCTTATCTTTCATATTTCCCATGGCAGATGGGGTCTCTTCAGGATTAATTAAGGATCATAACTGTGACCTAGTTACCAGACTTGCACTATTGTCACTGGAGCTCTCTGAGCCATCAGGCTGTTTGAGAGAGCTTCTTACCCCTGCCTTCTCTAGTTACTCGCTCTGTGTATCCTTGTGGGACTGACTCTGAGCCCCTGGCAGGATCACGTTACATTAATTTCTCTAATAGATCCCTGCTTTACCCGTGGGTAGGTAACTCGCTGCTTCCTGCTTGCAGTGCACAGTCGGTGTGGGGATTGGATGTGCTGACATGGACCTCTCACAGGGCTGTCTCCTGTTTGGGAGCAGGGGAGAGATGGGCTGCAAGATGAGGGAGGATGGTGCTGGAGACATCCTGAGACAGTCCAGTTCCATGCTGCCATACCTAAAAACCATATATGGATACTGAAGGGTTATTCCAGGGCCTCTCTTCTCCTGGCTACTCAAATCTTTCTCATTACTGGTTTGTGCTTTATCGTGGCAAGCCTTTAGGGATGCTCCCCATAAAGAAGCAGCAATGATGACTAGAGCTTGAGAAGTAAATTGAGTTCAAGCTCTTCTAACCCCACTTTTCACCTGCCAGATTTCCAGGTAGAGCACTGTCACAGCTGGCAATGTGTTCTCTGTGCTCTGCAGACCTGCTACAACCCAATCCTTCCTTTTGCTGGGGAGGGGTTTGCACCACAGGGGTCTTCTTGCTCTCTCCTTCCCTCCCATTGCTGCTGGTTTGGTGGGAGCTTGCCTTGCCCTCGGGATTGAGTCCCACACAGCCAGGCCATTGCATGAGCTCCCAGCCCTGGGCACAGGGACTGCACATGCCCTGTGTGTGTTCACGTGAGAGAGATTTGTTCCTGCAGCTCCTCTCAGTCCCCCGTGGAGCTTTAACCAGCCTGATGTTCTGCTCAGGGTCTGTGCATGTCCCCAGTGGGACCCCAGCAACTCCTGCTGGTTTTGGGCAGAGGAGCATGAAGGAGGCTGTGGAGTGGGACCCCAGGGAAGCAGCACTTTGTCCTCAGAAGCCCCTCAGCCTGGAGTGGGAGCTGCCTGGCTTTTTTCCTCTGCCTCGAAAAACATCTCTCATGTTCCAGTGACCTGTTTATTATGTAGGTCAGCATCAACCAGAAAAGAAAAACAATTTCAAAAGTAGGAGAAATCCAGCGTGAATCCTCACACAGCAGTTCTTTCTGGAAAAGCAAGGAAAATTTTCCTGGGGGAGGTGGCAGGCAGCATGGCCTGTTCTTCCACCCACCCAGGGCAGAGCAGTTGGAGAGGGGAAGCTCTGAGGCTGTAGGGATGTGTGGTACCCTGAAAGCAAGCACAGTGTGCCCTGTGATGGGGGAATGGAGAATTAAGTTAGGCAATAAGAACTTGAGTGGTCGGGGGTTTGTCCTTCAGTGACTTCCTTGGGCTTGGTTTTGGTAGAGAGGAGCTGGTTTCTGCTGGTCTTTACCTTGGTTGTGTGTCTGCACAGCAGAGGCTGGTGCCATGTCACTGGAGGAGCAGTCCCTGCTGGGACACAGCTGTCCTGCCGGGGTGAAAAGGGGACACGGAACAAGCAGATGCTTTTGGATGCCAAAAGTAAAACTGGGACCTCAACCAAAATTCATCTCAGTGTTGTGCTGGTGCCATTACCCTGGGGCTGGTTCACTATGCTTGTAGCAGAGCTGGCACCTTGTGATACCCACTGAGAGAAGAGAAAGCCCTTAGCATAAACTCCTGACTGTAGCCTAAGCAAGGGACGAGTTGCTCTGTGCATGAGAGGTTTGGTGAAGTCCAGCTTCACTAGTACTTGCCTCTGATGCGGTAAATCTTGGTATCCCTCATTATGCTCATTTCCCTCCCAAATCACCTACTAAATGTCAGCTCGGTGGGAGCCACCCTGTGCCCTGGCTAATTCTCACTTGGGAAAGTGTGTGTGTGTATGTGTGTGTGTGTATGTATGTGTGTTTGCTGGCCAGCCAGCAGGCAGGTGAGAGCTGCAGCTTTTTCTTGGCAGGAGCAGGAATGCAGCTCCCCTCTCTCCCTGCTCACTACGGAATTTCTCTTTCCCTTCAAACATGTTGAAACACCGTGTTTGTGAGACAGCTGGGTTTGACAGGAGAAGCTAAAATCACTCAAAGGCTTCACTCATTATCAAGGTAAGGCAACACAATCTTGTAATTGTAAAATGAGATTTCAATATGCTACATTTTTGGTGATGAAAAGGTGTGTGGGGAGGTGGGTTGTGCAGTGAGCAGACAGCTCTGCCTGCATCTGCCTTGCTGTTTGCTGGGTCCCCTCCCCATTCACACGGCCTAAAGCTGAGTGTTTGAAGCCTCTCCAACTGCAGGAGGCTCCTGGCACCACCTCTTGTGCTTGAAGGTACAGTGACTTTTCCCAGATCACAGTTTTGCAGCACTGCTCACTCTGTTTCAGATACAGCCTCCTGCAGCCTTTGCTCCTTGCTTTATACCAGCATCTGCTGTGCTGGCTTGATAAAGCAGATCTGTGTGGGCCTGGACTGTCCTTCCTCTTCAGTGTCATGATCTTGGTGGTTTCTATTTAATATTTGAAGAGTTCTCTGCAGATCCCAGCTCTCCCACTGTCTCACCCAAGGGTAGACTGTCCTTGCCCTGTCACACCACAGTAATCTGGAGAAGTCAATGCAGGAAGCAGCAGCACAGCAGTGAAATTTTGAACAGAATGACGTTTTTTCACCTGAAGTAACAGGACATCTCCCAGCTTTGTGAATTCACATGGAGCAGAGCATTAAGGCAGCAGGCATGTGTCTCAGCTGGAGGCACTGCCACGTGATCTGCCAGTGTACTGCACACAGCTTGGAAGTCTCAGTCAAGATGTAGGATTAGGGTTCGTTCCTAGCACAAGATTTTCTGAGTTAGCAGGGGATGGGTGCCCTGAGGCTGGCATTGTCACACTGTCTTGGTGGGTCCTTGCACAATGAAGCTGCTGTGTGCTGGAGACAGCAGAGTGCTGGAGCTGTCATGGACTTGTGGTGAGAGTGCTGAGGATGGCTTATTATCTCTGCTTGGAGGAAGGATTTGATTAGAAACTGTCTTATAAATGTGTGGTTATTGAATGAGTTGCTCCTTTAGTATGCATGAGCCATCTCCACATACGTGACAAGTGCATCTGTCCTGGGCAGGCAGCTGCTCTGAAGGAAAGCAGATGAGCTTTCCTCATCACAAGCTTTTCCTCATCAAGCTTTTTCTAAATTGCTCCCTGCATGGAGCAATTCTACAACAATATTAAGCACAGCAGCAGGGGTGAGTCAAGCAGATCTTGTCAAAGCTGCCCTATTTTTCCTCTTTTTGGTTTCATTATAAATTTAATCCACTGTGCCACAGGGAACAGTACTGTTCTCAGCATGATCGGTGCTAACAAATAGCCACCCAGGAAAAATATGTATTGTGTGGTAACTGGGAAGAACCTCCTGTTCCCAACATCTCCAGCCTATCTGGGGCTTGTTGCCATGAAATTGTGGAGTTTAATTAAAGGATGACTGGGCTGTGAGAAAATCCCTTTAGCTACAGGTTAACTGAGATTATTTGCGTGTCTCATTGTCTTCAGAAGTTGGTGAGACCATAAATTTAGCAAGATGGAGTGTCCAGCTCAGGTTCTTAAATGGAAAACAAGGCAACCTGGTGTTGGAATGAACAGGGATGCTTTTGTGAGGCAAACCTGGGTGTTACTGTCCAGACATGAACCAGTCCTGAGGTGCTGGAGGCCAGGTCAGGACCTATGCAGGCAGTCTGGGGTTCCTGCACCTCTTTGGGAAGTGTGTGGTGTTGGTCTGGATAAGAGATGAGGTTAGGTGGCCCTTGGACTTGACCCTTTGACATGGAGGCCTTGACAGCACTCTGCCTGGCCTGGGGCTCTGCACAGCTTTCTGTTGCAAAAGCACATCTCCCATTTGCTCAACTTTGCTTTGCTAATATCAAGATAAATCTTGATATTGTTCAATGTAGGTTTTTGACCAAACCATGAACAGCAGTTTAACAGTTACTGTAGACTCAGATGTTGTAAATCTTGTGGGCAGTGGGTGAGCTGTACTGGAACATGGAGGGTCTTTGGAGCAAACACCAGCTCCAATTGGATAATGATTTGTGCAGCTAGCAGGTAGTTGTCCCACCAGTTACTTGTCTTGGAAGCTTCAGTTGTCCTGTGGATGAAACAACTACTAATTTGAATTAATGCCAAAGTAAAGGGTGCTTGAAGAAATAAACCACCTTGGCTGTTTGTGTTGCAGTGAGCTCTCTGCAACATGGGGCTGTATTTTCCTGCACACCCCCAACCTGCCAATGCTCAGATCTTGGCTTCCGCCTCTGGGGTGGTGCAGTGGCCCCAGCACAGACCTGGCCTGCCCAGGGCAGGAATGAGTGAGGAGCCCAGCTGAGCCCTGCTGGGCAAGAGAGGGAGCACTTGGAGATGACTGTGCACCCCTGGATGCAGGTTGAGGCAGGTAAGGAGGTCAGATGAGGCCACTGGAACCTCACTGTGATGGTCTTAGCATGCCTCTGCTCTTTCTGCAGCCTGCAGAGTCAGCCCTTGTGGCCTCTGCCCCTGCACAGCCTTGCCCAGACACTGCTGGGTAAAGCAGGCAGGACACCCTCCCTAGGAGGTGACAAGTACAACCAAAGCCTTAAGGATCACAGCCTCCAGGTAAGCCTCTGACACCTCTGCTTGCTCAGCCCAGTGGAGTGGGACCATGCAGGGAACTGGTTTCACAGCTCTCTTGTGCTGGGTGAGATCGTGCTGGAGGGGACAAGAAAATAGCCCAGTGTCCCAGCATGAATCAGCCATCCATTCATAGACAGCTTCTCCAGCAGTGCCAGGCAGTCCTGCACGGTGATGGGCTGCAAGGATAAAGGACTGACTCTCCTCTTGTGACAGGAGGGTTTATGCCGGGCTGTTGTGGCTGTTGGTGACAGGAGAAGGAGGCTTGGACTGAAGAGCTTCCCTAGGCTCTGGGTGTTCAGGGCTGAAGATCCAGTGTCTAGATCATGACTGGTCAAGTGGTTTGTTTGGAGGTTCAGGCTACATCTCCAAGAATTGAGGAGCTGAGCCTACATACAAGAATCTTCTGATTTGGTGCCTTTTCAGATTTGGTTTTGCAATTCTCTTGTGTTTTAAAGGATTTTTGCTAGGCTAGGATATGATTGCTCCTGGCTTTCTTTTCCATTTGTTTCAAGCTGAACTCTCTGAGGGCACACTGTTGTACTGTGGTTGTGCTGACTGTCTGCCAGCAGCTTTGAACGTGGTGGCCATGCTTCAGTTCAGTGAAAAGCTCAAAGAACAGTAAAGCTTTTAAAGGTTCCTAAGAGATTCTGAAACCACAAAGCCAGTTGATCGAGACCTTGCCATCCACTGACTAAGAAACAGGCTGTAGCAGACTTGAACCGTAGCAGCTGTGAGGAAAAAAAATTAAACCAGTAACTAATTATCCAAATACTAAATCCATGAGGGACCTGGTTTCCTTAGGTCTGCTGTTGATGGAGCTCTTTGCATGGCAGAGGAAACAAAATTGCTCACCAAGCAGAAACTAAATGACTGGAAAAAAGTTTGTGGATTGCTGGCAGCTATTTGCCAGTAGTATAAGGCAGGAAAAGGTTAAACATTAATTTCTGTCTATCTCTTCTGTACTTTTTTCACTTGCCCAGTGCTAATTCAGTGTAGCAATCTGGAAGGTGGATGGTACACGCAGTGCTGGTGGAAGAGGTGCTTTTGGGTGAGGATGTAGTGTGAATGTCCACCTTTGGGGATACCCTGCCAGGCCAGGGCTGCTGTTGCCAGTTAGGCCAAAAGTCACCAAGCTGTTGGAGCGAGGGTTTGGCCTTGGCAGCCAGGGTTGCTGCTGCTGTGGAGTTACCCTGCTGCAGCCAGGCCCATTCTGTGCTGTGTGCCTGGGCAGAGAGAAGGTGAGGACTTACCCTGTGCTATTACCCCTGCCCTGGGTTTCTCCAAGCCTGTCACTTGTGAGTCACTATTTGTTTATTTACAAAGTGCACGCAAATGATACCAATACAGAGTCAGGCTGTTACAGACGCTGCTGTTTGGACGTCAGGCTGGGATTGCAGAGCAGTGGCAGAGCAGTTGCACAATCTGGGTAAGTAGTCACCCATTCCTAAGGAAACCACTCAGATATCTCAGGTTGTCTACCCAATCAATTGCTTGACCTGCTTGCTTTTACAATGTAGAGGGTTTGATTTTCCTGCTGTAAAGGTACTGTGTGTGGGCTTTGTGTCATCTTTCCACCTCTCCTATTGCATAAAAGCATTAGATCAAAAGCTATAAGAGCACCACATCCATACAGGTGCATTTCACTTGGGAAGGACAGGCATTGCATAAAATGTATGTTCAACTTAATTTAATGTGCTTACTCATGATTTTATTTTTTTAATGCTAAAGCTTCCTCTCCACAGACTAAGCCCAGAACCCCACTGTGAATGATGATTTCACCAGCACAGCAGAGATCACAGCTCAGCTCAGGGGCAGACTTCTGTACCACACTGAACAAGGTATAAGAGCTTATGGTGGGGCTGGCACCAGGAACCTTTACCTTGTAATTATGACATCTGGAGGTGACATGAGGTACCTCTTTATAGTAGCAAGGAAATGTTTCTGTAATTGTGCAAGAAATGTGTATTCAGCAGTAACAGTAAAATGACGCTTTTGCTGTTGAAGTTGTAAGATCAAGGCAGCCCACTCCAGAAATGTGGCAGAATAATCTGCTCTAGCATAGTCCTCGGCTAAGATAAGAGGCCACAAGTGGGTGCTAGTTGTTTGGCCGAGCTTAAGAGAGCTGGGAACCTCTGTTTATAATTAGAGTAAATAAGCTCTGATGGAAAATTGTCATCCTCCTCTTCTTTGGGTCATTTTTGTCCATGACACCCATGATTGCGACATCAGTGTGATTAATTCCACGCAGGGGATTTATCTAAGATGTCTTTTCATGTGAGGTTAGACCATTTGCTTGCAGGGTGTTGTAATACTTTACAAACAAGAAGCAGAGCAGCCCTATGTCTGCCCTCCTTGGGGATGGTGGTCTGTGCTTTCAGGCTCACAAGAGACAGAAGGAGGAACTGAACACTCTGAGAAGACACTTTAAGAAACAAGCCTGTGAAATCCCACACTGCCAAATGAGGCTTTGTTTTGCACAAACAACACTGAGCCTTGAATACTTCAGTCTTGGCTGACTGTATGTGTCAAGTGAGTCAGAGCAAATGTTCATCCAGCTAGCAGCAGACTCTAAACGAAGATGCTGGTGTGCACTGTGCTCCTGGCAATCCCCTGAACCAGAGATATAGACCAGGAATTTAAAAAATAAAAAAGTGTTAATTATTAAAAGAATTATTAATTATTAAAAGAACATTCTGGTGAACCTGCCTTGAAGAACTTGCTTAGTTTAGATCTGAAACTTGGCAATGAGTTAAATAGTTCTGTGTCATTTGGAAATTAACTTCCATAAAAGAAAATAATATATTTGTGTTCAATGTCAGCTGCACTTTCCTGCCCTCAAAACTCACATATCACACTGTACTGAAACTTGCTGGTCTTTAAAGTCACAGTTTGAAAGCCATACAGTTTTGCTTTGGCTGAGTATCCTGTAATGTCAACAGCCTGCATTTCTGACATCTTTTGTCATGGTGTAAGTATTTATGGCAACCATGTTGTGCTAGAGAGATTTTTCCCTGAAGGTCAGTTTGCTTGCAGATGAAACAGCTGATCCCTTCCTCTGCTGGTCCTTTACTGTACCTCTGCAATTTCTAGTAAATGTTTGCTGATTAGAATAATTACCTTTGGGGTAATTTGACAGAACTAAATGCTGCCAGCCCTAGTTGTTCAATAAGTTAATTTAGCAAGTGAAGTACTTCCCCTTTGCCTTATTGTTAGGACCTTTTTGGTGCACCTAGGTTTGCACCACTAGGTTTAGACGACTCTGCTTAAGCAGGAGAACAAAACTGGATATTCTTAGCATGAAGTTCTCCTACCCCCTGAAACTGGACACCATATCTCTTCAGGTTAACACAAAAAACTGAAAGATACATGATAAAAATAACAGGAGTTAGAAACAACTGGCCTGGCACCTCAGCTCTAATTATAACAGTGTTCAGCCAGTGCCTGCACTTGGCAGAGGTGCTGGCTTCTGTGATCAAAGCAGCCAGCTTGAACCAGGGCTTGGCCATTCTCCAGGTGTAGTGTGGCACTTTCCTGGGTCCACAGTGCCTTTCTCATGCTGGTTCTCTGGGGAAGTCCATCACACAGAACAAGTTTCAGTGGATCACTTCCTCATTCTGCTCCTCAGCTTCTACTTGGCACAGGCTCGGAGCTGCCAGGAGCTTGACAACTGGGCAGCAGCCACAGAGCCCTTGAACCAGAGCCAGGGTGAATGCAGCTACAGCAGAGGCTGTGGGCTGTGCTCCCACCAGCTCCGGGGCTGGTCCTTCTGTGCTGATCACGGGACCAACAACCCCTGAGGAGCAGCTGAGTGTGACATTCCCCCTGTTCTCCTGGCTGCTTGGAGCATCCTGAAGCTCAGCAGGTTTTTGTGTTCAGTGTGGTAGCAGGCTGTAAGAGATAAATATCTACATATTCAGCAGGCTGAGCAGGAGGGGTTGTGCCTGTCTCTGTTTAGGCTGGTCTGGACTTTGTCATGTTTTGCCGCCCTTCCCAGATGTTTCCTTCTGCACTTAAAGTAGGGTATGGCGTCACTTTTGGTTTTGTCTTTGGAAGAGTAAACACAACAGAGGACCAAAAGCCAGCTATTTAAAACATATTCCTCTGCTGTGACTGGGGAAAATCTCTCCTTCAGATACAGGCATCCACTGTTTGTATTGCTCATCCTCCTGGCAGGGGTTATGAGCTTTGTCTGCCTCACTTGGTTCAAGGCTAACCTTTCTGATCTTTCTATTTTTGAAGGGCCTGAAATGCTGCTGCTTCCTCTGATGGATCCTGGTTCCAGCTGCTTCCCACATCTCCAGGAGATGATGAAAAAAGAACTGATCAGTGGGTCGAGGTATATTGCTAGACAAGAATGTGCTTGGCTTGCCAGGACTTGGTTTATCTATCAGACACATTGCAGGCCTGGCATCGAGCTGAAAGGCAGAGGCAGAGGAATGTGTCTGCTCTCCAAGAGGAGGTAAACCCAACCAAGAAATGCAGAGCTGGGTGACTTGCAGTGGGAAATAAATTCTTCTGAGAAGGCCTGAGGTGTTGCAGGAGATTCATACACCTGCAGGCTTTTCCTATACCTCAGGGTAACTCAAAGCAGCACACCCCAAACAGCTGCATGTTGCTGTTTCTTGTCTTCTGTGAATGCTTGGTGAGCTTTGCCCTTGAGTAAGCCTAAATTGCTGAGGATTTTCTGCAGAAAAAGCAACAGACACCACAGTGATATGGACACTTTTTAAGGGTCAGAACATGTCAGGAACTGGCTTGTTGAATCTGCATTTTGAATGGAGCTAGACAGTGAAATATCCTCTGTTCCTCCAATTTTCCAGCCCTTAATACAGTATTAAAGCTCTGTTGCAGCAATTTGAAGGATTCACACCAGATATAAACCATTCTATAGAGGAAATATAGTCATGTTTATACTTCTCCCTTGTGCTGCTGGTGACTCTCGCTCTGTTGACAAGCTCTTCCTTCATTGGCATGACCATGACAAGCCTGCTTTTAGCACTGTTTCCAAACTTAGCCGGTGTTTAGAACAGATTGTTAGAGAACAGCAACCTGGCAGTGCTAACAAGGTGAGCTCAGGGGCTGTTCTGGGCTCTCAGCCATCTGCTGGGTCTCTGTCACCTCAGAAATAGCCTCCTCTCTTACAGAGCTCACAGAATGCTGCAGCCAAACTGCCTCATCCTGGGCTGCAAGAGAGAGACAAGCAGCAGCTCAGAACTGAGTACCAAGACAGGTTGTTTGTATTGATCCTGCTGGCATGAAGAGTGTTTACTCCACACAAAGGCTTGCTGCAATGTGTTTCAACAAGGAAAACACTTTCCCCTTGCTTGGCAGAACTTTTCCTAGCCAATTGAAAGGCTAGTTTGTTATCAGGGAGCTTGTAAGGTGTTTCTCCAGTGAATCACAAGAGGTGCAGACCGTCAGGGTGTTTCTGCAGGTGTCAGAGGGGTGCAGCTGTAAAGGTTTCCAAACAGGGCCCTAGGATGTCCCAGGCTGCAGCTGTCCCTGCTGCTCTTTGGGGAACCACTCCTGGGTGCAGGTGAACATGGCTCAGGCCTCTCCTTGCCCACAGCCCTTCAGGACAGCTCTGTGGACTTACCCAGGGCTGGTTATCACTTAACAGAACCATATTTTAACATCTGAGCCAGCCCAAGCTTGAGGTTTTAAACTCCCCTGTCTTCTTCAATACCCAGGTTTGGCTTTTGGCCAAGACTAAAATCTTAGTTCTTATGTATTTTTGTTTTTCAGGCTTGAACTGGTTACAACTAACTCTCCTCCTCTGCACTTTCTAGCTTCTCTGATTCTGTTCTAGCCCAGCTTTAAGATGGACCATTCTGAGGTGCTGTAAGGCTACAAGCCAGAAGTGGGCCACAAAAGAAGAGCCCCAGCTGCATTGTGCCTGCATGAGGAGCTGGAGAAAAGCTGCCCCTCAGGAAGCTGCCAAGATCTTTGACCTGTCCAGGGAACTGCTGCTGGCATGGAGAAGGGGGTGTTCCCACCAGCTCCTGCCCAGGACACACAGGTGTCTGCTCACAGAGAGCCTGTGCTTGCCAAGGTAACACAGCTAATCCCTAACACAGGTCCCTGCATCTGCAGACCCTGAACACCTTGACAAGCAGCTGCTCCCCACTTCCCAACCGTGCTGGGGAATGTCTGGGTGCCTCATCTCTGTCACTGACACCCAGCAGCCAGGCTCTGGCTGGCCTCCACCTTTGGCATCAGGGCTTGGTTTTCCCACATTCCCCCTGTGCAGTCTAGTGCAGTCCCTTGGGCTGGTCCCTTGGGCTGGCCTCTCTCCCTGATATCCACAAGGACATTTCTGCAGGTGCCAGAGGAAAGCCCAGCTGGAACCTCCCCAGATAGGGCCCTGGGATGCCCGAGGCTGCAGCCACCCCAGCTCCTCCCTGGGGACCCACTCCTGGTGCAGGCAGACACTGCCCAGGCCTCTCCTTGCCCACAGCCCTTCAGGCCAGCTCTGGGAACACTGCTGGCCTCTGGACTCCCAGCTCTGGTGGCTCTGGGATGGAGAAACAAGAAGTTCCCTTCAGCAATTTCTCCTCGGACTGCTCTCCCTGCCAGGGCAGCACTGGCAGCCATCACTGAGATGTCCCCTGCAATGTCCCCACAGAACAGACACCACAGTGATATCCCAGAACATTTACTGGAGCCCACAGTTAGCCATGGCCAGTTGGCTTTTGCCCACTGACTGGGAGAACGAGGTATGGCTGTGCAGGGTGATGGCCAATGAGGGAAGCTTCAGTCCACCTGTGAGAATAGAAAAACAAGCTGATTCCCACAGAAACACCACCTCTTTCTGCTCCAGATGTACTGGGGCTGACATGGCTTCTGCCCTTCCAGGACAGGGGGAAATTGTGCCCTGTGACACTGCCACACCAACGATGGAGGATGAGTGGCACATCCAGCCTGGCAGTGACAGACACAAGACCAAACGAGCTCCTGCTCTTTCCAGTGAGAGCACAGGCAAAGACAATAGATTCTTGCCCCTCTGCTTTCCAGAGAAGCTTTGGAAAATGCTGGAAAGTGACCAGTTTAGGTCAATTTGGTGGAGTAATGGTGGAAAATGTGTGGCCATCCACAAAGATCTCTTTGAAGTGGAGGTGCTGGGCGGTGGAGTTTGTCAGCGGGTTTTTAACACACGGCACATCACGAGTGTTATTCGCCAGCTGAACCTCTATGGATTCACCAAAGTGCAGCAGGATTTCCAAAGGTCTGCCTCTCTGCCTGAATTCCTGGCAGAGGAAGCAGCAGCTTCTGCTCACAGCCAGGTACAGCAGCTGCTCTGCACAGCAACCAACACTTTCTGATAATCTGGGGGAGAGAGGGACCTTCACAGCCATAGAAGAGGTGGAGATGGGCGCGAGTGGTCTGGTTTTCCTTCCCTTTTCAGTCTGTGCTCAGGCACATTTGAGTGAGTCTTTCTGACTAGTAGAAATGCAGATAACATACATTTCAGTGAGATCTGTGAGTTTGAACCTGTTTAAGGGGCAGACAGACTCAGTGTAATGATTTCTCTCAATGTCTTTACTCCATGTCTTACTGTACTAAATCTGAATTCTCCCTATGGCACCTGCCCAAGGCCAAGCAGATGCATCCAAGGATCATGGGATTACCTGCCCGCTCATATCTGCACCGAATCTGCAGAGAAATTGGGATATTTGGCTTTTGAAAGCATTGTTCTCCTTTGGCCCCCAGGAGGGCAAAACCTCAGTTGTGGTGATGGCTGACAGCAATGGTCACATAATGCTTTAGCCTGAGCTTTAAGTTCCATATGGCACTCAAAGTCCTTTTCCTTAGCCATGCTCCTCCTTTGCAATTCAGAGCCCTAGTTCTTGTAGCTTGGGTTTTTCCAGTCTTGGAATAGTAGCAACTAACTCTTCTCCTTGTTTTAGATCCTCTACTACTACAACCCCAGCTTCAACAGAGCACATCCGTGGCTGCTGGGAGCGTGCAAAAGGAGAGCTGCCCTCAAACAGAGAGCCTTGTGTGCAGCAGGGTTGGATGAAAGGCCCCTCCAGAAGCCCAGATGGTCAGTGTGGAGGGACATGCAGGTATCTGCTCAAACCCATCCATCTCCACTGGCAGCTGCTCCCATGCTGCTAGAGCCTCCTGGAGCACAGTGTGGATATAAAGTCTAATAGACACAACCTAATGGAGTTGATAATAAAGTGTTTGAACAGTAAACCTTTCTAGTTGTCCAGTCCTATTTGAACAGTGGAAAATTCTCTTTTTATATAGTTCTGTTTCTTTAATGTCCCACTTGTCCTTTGGTGGCCTCAGCAAGACAGATGTCCCAGCACACACATGGCCATGTCGTGGCAGCACAAAGAGCTGCAGCAAAGGCTGAGCTCCTATTGGCACTGGACAGAAAGGAAGCCAGGAGCTTTGTTCCCTCTCTGAGGATAAGGTGTTGGAAGTGCAAATGATCAGTGCAAGGAAGTCTTTGGTTTGGGTGGTGGGCAGTGGGCCCACTGTTATCTGGTTCTGCCTGCTTCAACTGGCTTGGAAATACAAAGAACCACTGTTCCCTCACACAGCTCAGTTCACTGCAGGAATGCCTGGCTTTAGTAATTATAGTCAGTTCAGAGGGGAAAGTGCTGCAGGGGAGGTGGTCAGGTGGGTGCCGTAGAGTTAATGCTGGTTGGAACAAGGGCTGCTCTGATGTTCTGCAAACAGGTGCATCCTTCCCTTCAGCATGTAAAGGCAGAAAATGTAACAGATATTTGGGGTTGTTCTGTGGTCTGCTCTGGCCACACTTACCTGCCATTCCTCTCTGCAACGTGCAGGAATGGTGTGTGAGAAGGAGAGAAGCCGGCTCTGGGTTCAGGAGGTGCAAGGCTCCTGAGAGCATAGAACTTTAGAAAGACTGGGCAGTTCTGTGCTTGCCTGTGCTGACCAAACTCTCCTGTCAGTGGGAGTTTCTCTGGGAAGACTGATGTCCCCCAGTCCCCTGTGCTCTCAGCATGGCTGAGTGTTCATCCTTTTAGTTTTTCCCATGTGACACTTTCCATGGACACTTGGTACTCTTCAGTAGGGTCTGACTGATACCCTCCTCTAATCTGCAGAGTGAGGACACAGATTTGGGAAATTCTATGACAAAGAACTTTTCCATAATATTAGAGGCTTAAAAGTCAAGGCCAAATGTGATCCAGCCCAGTAATCAATGTTGTTTGGAAAGCAGCCCCATGGGGAGAGGCGAATCCTGGAACAAGCTTCCATGGCACTGGTAACACTGACCTGCTTTGTAGGTGAGTGGTGCTGGACGATGCAGTGTTACCTGTCCTGCCCAGCCCCAGCACCAGGGTCTGGGTGGCAATGAACCCTGCTGGGTGTGGGTGCTGGACATGTGCCCCATGAGTGAGGAATTCCATGTCCCAAAGGTTTCAGCTTCATCCCTGTGAACTTAACTAGCCTTTTCCTAGCACCAGCTTTTGTGCACTTTGGGCTCTGAGCTGATGCAATTGTGAGTTCAGCGAAGCCTGAACTCTGCTCACCCCTGCAGACCAGCAGAGAAAGTTCAGGGGCTGAAAGCAGCCACCTGCCCTTGGTCAGCAAGATCAGCACAGCTGAGCCACTTGTGCTGGAGACATTTTAAAGCCAGGTTTGATCTACTTTCCTGCAACAGATTGTAAGATCTTATACTGGCTTAAGACAGTAGAACTGATCTAAGTGGTCAGAGACAACTTCACAGGGGCCAAGAAGGTTGTTGATGGTATTCTGGCTGGATGCAGATTGCTAGGTTTTCTCTCTCCTGAATCCTTCTCCTCCTTTAGGCTAACTCTGGAAAGTGCAGGCATGTACGAGCTCCCTTCATTCCCTCTCTCTTGGATGGCTTAAGAGCTGTGTAGCTCCACAGAGGGAGTAGCAGTGTATTCCTCTGGTGCTCCTGCGTGCATCCCCTCGTCACCCTTCTCCTCAGCCTTCAGCTACGTGGATGAGCAGTGAAAGGAATGCAAAGACCAGGCATAAACAAAACAGGGTATTGCAATTAACAGGGTGCTCTCTGGCTCTCTGCCTAGCAGATGCTTCAAATGTGAAGCAGACATATTTTCTCTTGGTGTCCTGAGCAGCTGCAGAGGGCAGGCTCTGCAGCCCCTTTGCTTTACAACAGCAAAGACCCTCTGCATGCCGAGTGCTGAGGAGAGGGCTCCCCCAGCCCTGTCAGCTGTTTGCTGCTGCTGCTATAATCAGCTCCTGTCACTTTCCTCCCTCTTTTCAAGGCTCTGATAACAAGCACCTGGGACAGGCAGGTGACCTTTGGCTGAGCTTCCCCTTTAAACTCCTGTGCCTTTTACTTCATTGCCTGGCTGTTACACAGCAGTAACGATTTGTTCTGATAGCAGAAGAGGCTGCTCCCCTTCCCTTTCTCCTCTTATGCAGCATCAAAGATCTCTGAATTTGCTTGAACGGATTTGCATTTAGGTCAGGACTTACTTGAGAAAAAGGTTGATTTTTCCTTCCTCCTGTCTTTTTCTGAACTTTGTAAGGAAGGGTAATAAGCACAAAGGCAGGTGGGAAAAAGAAATATGGGCTATAAATAAACAGGTTTGGCACAAAGAGGAGGACAAAGTCATTAGTAAGAGAAAAAATACCTGATGTGACAGCAAGCTACATCTTCAGCTGATGTAAAGCAGCCTCTCCCCATGGAAGCAATGGGACCATGTCACTGTCAACACCTGAGCTGCTTGGTGGGTCTGCTCCCTTCTGCAGTGTCTGCAGCTGCCCCCTTCCACAGCAGCGGCAAGGGAGGTTGGACAACAATTCTTTGTGCTACGAATCTTCTTCTACGTTCTTTGGCTCCCTGAAGCTGTGTGCCTGGGCTGCCTAAGTCCCTGCTGTGCTCCCTGGATGCAAAGTGCCAGTAACAGGGTGGCTGTCACATCCCAGATGGTCATTTCAGCCTAGGCCATAGCATTGCAGGGGTGGTTGCCCAGTGCCACTGCCTGCATCTCCAGGATGTATTGGGATGGGACACAAAAGAGCCGTGAAGGACCCGTGCTGGGATGTGGGGATCATGGGGACAGGATGACCCTGTTGTGAGAGTGCTGCTAGCAACTGGGAGACCTGGGTGTAGGTGCTGGTTCCATTTTAGTGTGTGCACGTTGCATTCACCAACTCCATGTCTCTTGGAGCTTCCTTTGTAGATGGAAGAATACTTCTTCCCACCACTGGTCTTGTTGAGAGCCTCAGCTTTTTCAGGAAAAGTCTCATGGTGGCTTTCTGAAGCTTTTCCTGTCCCTTGGAATATTCTTATGGAATTCTTTGGCAAAGGTATGAGTAGAGACTGGTATGCTCAGCAGTTTAAATATTAACAGGACACGTGAGAACTGAGGTTTGTGGTATAGAATTGGTAAACATTAAGTTTAGTTGCTAAACTTACACTCATGCACTCTAGAGAAACATTCAGGGCTTTATGAATTGGGCTTGTAGTCAAAGGTTAACTAATTTAATGCAAGAACGACTCACCTGAATTCTGGGTGTGTCTGATGCTCTGCAATAGCTGTTGCACGCAAGGCTCTGTCGATGTGACAGATGGGGCAGATCCTGGGGTTTCTGGTCTCTTTCTGATTCACCGTGGTACAAATAAGCCCAGGGAAGGGCTTGCTGAGAGTTGCTAGATAATGCCTAGGTGCGGGCTGGGAAATGGCATTTGGAAGAGGCCAGCTCAGGGGTTTTCTCATGCAGAGTTAGGGTATTCTGCACTAAGAAGCTGCCTGAATCGGCCTGGTTGCTCTCTGACTGCTGTTCCATCCCGCCGTTCCATCCTGCACTCCCATCCCCCTGCTCCCATCCCTCTGCTCTGCTCCATCTCGCACTCCCATCCCCCTGCTCCCATCCCTCTGCTCTGCTCCATCTCGCACTCCCATCCCCCTGCTCCCATCCCTCTGCTCTGCTCCATCTCGCACTCCCATCCCCCTGCTCCCATCCCTCTGCTCTGCTCCATCTCGCACTCCCATCCCCCTGCTCCCATCCCTCTGCTCTGCTCCATCTCGCACTCCCATCCCCCTGCTCCCATCCCTCTGCTCTGCTCCATCTCGCACTCCCATCCCCCTGCTCCCATCCCTCTGCTCTGCTCCATCTCGCACTCCCATCCCCCTGCTCCCATCCCTCTGCTCTGCTCCATCTCGCACTCCCATCCCCCTGCTCCCATCCCTCTGCTCTGCTCCATCCCGCACTCCCATCCCTCTCCTCCACCCCGCACTCCCATCCCTCTCCCATCTCTCTCCTCCATCCCTCTCTCCCCGCTCTCCCCGCTCAGCCGCGGTGCTGTTGGTGGCCCCAGCCTGCCCCCTGGTGGCCAGCTGCGGGACGGCAGGAGCCCGCCAGCCGCGGCGACACCGCGGGGACAGCCACGGCCCGAGGGGCTCCCCTGCCTGGGCTGGCTCCCGGGGCCACCGCTTCTGAGGGGCTGGAAAAACCCCATCCTGCCCCAACCCCCGGCACATAATGCCACAGGGGTGTTGGAATGGCTGAACTGGGCTGTTCAAGACTACCAACTCCACCACTAGACCAAATGTGCTCTTGTTTCTCCCAATAACCCCTTTTCCCCCTCTTGACATGAATTTTCTTTAAATCTTTCTCTTTTGGCATTTGCTCTGAGCTCCCACAGGTGACAGTGTCATGCCAATGATCTGCTGTCACCTCTGGCTGTTGGTTTTCCACAGTGCTTGAGGAAGCAAAGTAACCATCCATGGCCATCATAGATGCTGCTAGTGAACTATCTAGAAGGCAACTTGGAGTGTTTATTTGGGTGGTGAAATCCTTCAATTAAAGCAAATGTTTCCATTTCCTGCTTTTATAAGTGGAAGTGCAATCACAACATGTTTCTAGTTTTTAATTTCTCTAAAATTGATTGTACAAGATTCCTTCAGGCTTGGGCATATTTAGCATCACATATATCTTCTTTATTTTTATTTCAGTGCAGAGAAAGAGAACCTAATACTCAAATGCCAAAAAATTTAATGAGGAACAGGTCAGGCAGTGCTAGAAACCGCTTCAGACTTCCAGATCCAAAATCCATAGCTATGTGGGCAGAAAGGGCATGTCTGAGGGAGGAATGTATCTCTTCAGACACAGTACCTCAAAGGACAGGGAGGAATTCAGAGCTTTTCAGGCACACAAACACCCCTGAACCAGCAGACTGTCTACTGCAGGAAGGCAGTGCAACAGTGAGAAGGATGGACGGCTTCCCTCAGAAGACCAATTCATGAGACTTTGTTCATGGCTCTGCATTTATGAACAAAGCAGGAGTAATTCAGATAAAGTAAACCAGAACATCTCTTGATGAGATGGCGAGTGAGGGCTTGGGCTTGGTTCCCCCAGCCTGACTGCTGCGTCATTCATAGATGGAAAGGAAACTACTGCTTCTGGGTCTCATGCCAGAAATGCAGCGTGTCCCCTGGTCCATCTCTCCCAGCTGATTTTAAACCCACTAGATAAAAAAAGAAAAGTGCAATCCTGTTAATGAAGTCTGCAAAGACAGTGGGTTGACATCAAGGAATCCCTGCTGCTTTGAGGCAGGAGATGTCAGGAAAAGGATTCTCCATGCTGTTTCCGTATTGCAGGGGTCCAGGGAGCCACATTTCTGCAGGTGCCAGAGGAAAGCCCAACTGGAAAGCTCCCCAGACAGGGCCCTGGGATGCCCAAGGCTGCAGCCACCCCAGCTCCTCCCTGGGGAACCACTCCTGGTGCAGGCAGACACTGCCCAGGCCTCTCCTTGCCCACAGCCCTTCAGGCCAGCTCTGGGGACACTGCTGACCTCTGGACTCCCAGCTCTGGTGGCTCTGGGATGAAGAAACAAGAAGTTCCCTTCAGCAATTTCTCCTCAGACTGCTCTCCCTGCCAGGGCAGCACTGGCAGCCATCACTGAGATGTCCCCTGCAATGTCCCCACAGCACAGAACAGACACCACAGTGATATGCCAGAACATTCCATTGGAACCGCTGTCTGTTGGTGCCAGTTGGCCTTTGCCTGCCAGCTGGTGGGACACAGCCAAGCTGTCCAGAATGATGGCCATGGAGCAGGAGTTCTCACCCCTGCGCTTTCCACAGAAGCTTTGGAAAATGCTGGAAAGTGACCAGTTTAGGTCAATTTGGTGGTGTGAGAATGGAAAATGTGTGGCCATCAACAAAGATCTCTTTGAAGTGGAGGTGCTGGGCAGGGAGGGACAGCAGGTCTTCCACACACAGAAAATTAGAAGTTTCATGCGGCAGCTGAACCTCTATGGATTCACCAAAGTGCAGCAGGATTTCCAAAGGTCTGCCTCTCTGCCTGAATTCCTGGCAGAGGAAGCAGCAGCTTCTGCTCACAGCCAGGTACAGCAGCTGCTCTGCACAGCAACCAAGAGTTTGTGATAATCTGGGGGAGAGAGGGACCTTCAAAGCACATAAGGATTCCTCATAGAGGGCCATTTGCAGGTTGAAAAGAAGCCCCTTTTTGTAAGGGGGCTTATAAAAATGAGGGAGAGGGACTTTTTGTGCAGACAGAGAATGACAGGACAAGGAACAGTGATTGTATAGTGAAAGAGGCCAGGTTTAGATTAGGTGTTAGGAAGAAATCCTTCCCAGGGAGTCTGGTGAGGCCCTGACACAGGTTGCCTAGAGAGGCTGTGGATGCCTCATCCCTTGAAGTATTCAAGGCCAGGCTGGAGCAACTTGGGATAGTGAGTGACATCCCTGCCAAAGGCAGAGGGGCTGGCGCTTGATGATCTTTAAGATCTCTTCCAACTGAAGACAGTGTGTGTGATTCTGTGATGGAGGGGATGGAGATGGGAGCGAATGGTCTGGTTTTCACTTCCTTCTCAAGCTGTGCTCTGGAAGGTTTGAGTGAGTCTTTCTGACTAGTAGAAGTCAGAATAAGATAAAATACATTTCTGCTGAGTTTAAACCCATTAAAGGCACTGACAGACTCAGCACAACCTGATTACTCTGAATGTCTTTGCTCCATGTCTTGCTGCACCAAATCTGAAACCTCCCTGTGGCACCTGCCCAATGCCAAGCAGGTGCACCAAAGGACCAAAAAGATTACCTGCCTGTTCACATCTGCACTGAAGCTGAGAAATAATGATATTTGGTTTTCAAAGCAGGTTTTCTGCTTTTGAAAATCCTACACTGCTCTGCTCTCAGGAGGCAATAACCCAGTGGTGGTGAGGCCTGAACAGAACCATCACAAGCTTTAGCCTGAGCTTTAGGTTCTACACAGCCCTCAGCGTACACAATCCTCTGCTGCAGTTTGGAGTAACTTTGGGATTACTAGTCTTGGGATGGTGGCAACTAACTCTTCTCTGCCTGTTTTAGATCCTCTACTACTATAACCCCAGCTTCCAGAGAGCACATCCCTGGCTGCTGGAAACGTGCAAGAGGAGAGGTGTCCTTAAAGGAAGGGGCGCAGATGCAGAAGAGATGGAGGAAAGGCCCTTCAGAAGCCCAGATTATCAACCCAAGCTTCATGGAGAGGCAGATCTGAGCTTCACACAGGCGCTTGTAAGAGAGCAGTGTCCAATCCATAGTGCTTAATTAATAGTGCTGTTACTACACAAAGATGAATAGAGTTGGAGGAAATAGATTTGAGTTGGTATTAAACCATTGGAAGAAATGAACCTTTCTCAGTTGTCATGTGCTCTTTGCACAACCCGAGGATGAGTTCCTATTTTGAACACCCACCAGATGAACACTTCTTGGAAGAGACCAGCCCGGCTTCTTAGCCCTAGAGAGCACGGGCTTGTGATGCTCCCCTGGCTGAGACCCGGGGACCGCCTCCACCATGCTCTGGAGCCGTTCAGCCCCAGAGCAGGAGTGAGGCAAACAAGTGGGGTGGTTGGGCACCGAGCGGGCTGCCCAGAGAGCGGCACAGATATGTTATATCTGCCACAACAACCGATCTAACAGCGCCGGTAGGGGCTTTCCCCAACGTCCCGAGCCCCCCGACGGGGCCGGCCGTGCCCAGAGGACGCCGCTCGCCGGCCCTCAGGCGCCATCCGCCTCCCGCCCCCCGCCCTCCCCTCAGGCCGGGCCCGCCTCTCGCGGGGCGGGGCCGTTGCTACGGGGCGCGCGCGGCGCGGGAACCGAACGGCGGCCGCGGGTGTCATGGCCGCGCTCTGCGAGGTGAGGAACGGAACGGAACGGAACAGAGCGGAACAGCCGCTGTGAGCCCGCTGCGGCGGGGCCGGCGCCTCCCGGAGTGCTGGGGGACTGCCGCTGAGCGCGGGTGGCGGCGGTGGCAGCCGTCGGGCCGTTGTGACTGAGCAGGGAGGAGTGAAAGGGGAAGGCAGGGCTGATGCCGGGCCGGGCTGTCTGGTGCTGTGCGGGGCTCTGAGGCCGGGGCGGCCGTGACAGGCAATGCTGGGCTTAGGGGGGCTTCAGTGCTGCTGTGCGGTGGCATCATGCAGCTATGGCTGGGAACGGAGGGGCTCGAGCAGCTTGATGCTGCTGGTAGCCCTGGGTCTGGGGTGCTGCTGGAGCTGGGGCTGGTCTGTGTTTGTGTTTTGTTCTAAGCTGTCGGAGGGGTTCTGTGTCCGCGGAGGGCTGGTGCTGGGTGTTGAGGGGCGAGGGCTGCCCTGTTCTGGGGCTAGGTCTGAGCAGGGGGCTCTGGTCAAGTCCTGAGTGGGAAAAGGCTGTGGTGGAGGTTGCCAGGGAGCAGGAGCAATGCTTGTGGGAGCAGGGATTGAAGGCTGATCAGCCTGTCCTGAGCTCTGGGCAATTTTCAAGCGTTAAAACCGATTGTAATAGGTTTCTCGAGTCTTTGTATTTTGCCTGACCTCAGGCTTTTGTTGGCCTTTGCAGCAAGGTGCTGTGGGAAGGGTTGTGTGTCAGTCTGTTTTGCTGCAGTTCTTAGTCTGAGTGCCTGTTTCAAAGCTGTGTTAAATCTTGCGAGTTTGCCTCTTCTGTGCAAATAATGGCCTCTTGGCTACACCTGAGCCAAGATGAGCAGCTGTCAGAGCAAAGCAGAGCTTGGCTGCCTGCTTAGGTGATCATGGATATGGCTTATCTGTTCTACAGTCCGCTTTAGAGTCTCTGTGCCAGTGGCGTGTTGTAAAAATGCATGAGGGATTTGTGCAGTCGGTGAAGATCCAAGCTAATAACAGCTTGGTCAATTTGCTTCTTTTAAAATGTATGGTATATGTGAAATTTGTGTTCTGTGTTGTGCACAATGGTTCTTGCCTCTTTCGTGGGGTGAATATGTGGCTTGGTTCACTTTTTGTAGAAATAAAATTATTTTATTGTACAAAGATGGTTCTTAAACCTGTACTGTCTGAACAATCTTGTCTTGTAGGAAGATCCATCCCTGGAGAAACACTTCAAAGGCCACAGAGATGCTGTCACCAGTGTGGACTTCAGTCGTGCTAAGAAACAATTGGGTAAATTATCTGTGCTTTGATGGCCAGAGGATAAAGAAAGAGCTGCTCTGCTTTAGTTAGATGTGAGGAGCAGTGGAGGTAACTGAGCTCTTCAACAGCAGAAGGTTCTGCTGGTGCTTCCTGCTGACAGAAAAATGAACACTGCTCCGCTCACCTTGCAGGGTTGTGTTTTTAATGTTGTGAAGAACTGCTGTGCTGACTTTGGTCAATGTTTTGCCACAAGGGAGGTGTAGCCAGGGTGCTTTTAAGTCACCAACTCACCGGTCTTCTCTGCTTAATCTGTAGTTACATTTAACATGCTGCAGCTGATACCTCCCTCTGCCCATAGGAAAGTGATGAGAACCTTCATTCTCTGAGTGTGTGGAAGATTTGCAGGCTGTGTGACTTCTGCCTCTGCAGCTCTTGCATGGCTGGACTCTTGGAAGTAAATTATCAGTCCGAAGTAATGCATGGCTGGCCTTGTTTTGTTTGAATTACTAAAGAAATTATATGTGTGACAATAATGAAATGCACGGCTTGCACAGACTGGTGAAGCTTCGAGGGCACTGGAAGCTATGATGGTGAACTGTGAAATGTAGTTTTATTGTAATTGGAGGAGAACTAATGTGGGTTTGGTTTTGTGTGGCTTTGTTTTTATTTCAGTAAGTGGCTCAATGGACTCGTGCCTGATGATCTGGAGTATGAAGCCTCAGATGAGAGCCTATCGCTTCATGGGCCACAAAGATGCAGTTTTGTGTGTCCAGTTCTCACCTTCTGGTCACCTTGTGGCTTCAGCCTCTAGAGACAAAACAGTCCGTTTGTGGGTGCCTAGTGTGTGAGTACCTATCCCTTCTGCCTCTCTTTGTGTTTAACTGTGGCTTGGAATTTCTCCTTACTTCTCTGTAGCAGTTCTCTGGCTGTGGGATAGGGATCTGTTTGGGGGAAAGAGGAACCACTGTGTCTTTGTCTTCTCTTCAGTCTGTGAATATGGAGCTCCTGGTGGTACAGTACGTGCTGGAGACAGAGTTTGGACAGGGAGTTCCATAAAACTTTGGATCTCTTAAATATGCCTTGTGTTTATTTGCCAAAAAAAAAGCATCTTGAATTCATTTGGAAATGGTTTGTAAAGAAAGATGAACACATTTGAATTTTCTTGCCTGGCTGAGTTATTGACCCTTTGCTTGCAGCGGTACAGCATCAGGTGTGCTGAATTCAGTCATGTTATTTTTTGTGTGATGTGGCACTGGCATGGCCAGCGGGAGCATGGGCCATTACAGGAGCAGTTGTGAGGTCGTTGCCTGCTTGGCTCTGTCTAGATGAGCTGTGAAAACACCTCTCTCCTTGCCTGCCTTTGCAACAAAGGACCCGGCAACAGTACAGAACCTCAGTGTATTATTTCACGTTGATGATTTCATAAGCGTTTAAATGGTTGCACAAATTAGCTGTAGCATTTTTTCCCCTTTAGAATAACCATGGGTTATTTCCTGATGGATTGGCCTCCAGTATGGAACTGGAGCCACTGGTTTTAGCTGTGTATTCTATATTGCTCATGAAGCATGAGCAAGTTTGGGGTTGATGAACATTTTTATCCTAATGTGGTCACATGCAGTTCCCATAGAGGTGGTGGTTACTAGCGTTGCTCAGCCTACAGCAGCTGTGTTTTCAGGTACAGAATGTTTTTGCTGCCCTGTTGTGCAGTTTTAAAGAGCTCTTCCCTTTTGTGCAGCAAAGGAGACTCGACTGTGTTCAAGGCTCATACAGCAACCGTGAGAAGTGTTAATTTCTCCAGCGATGGCCAGTCCTTAGTTACAGCTTCTGATGACAAAACGATCAAAGTGTGGACAGTCCACAGGCAGAAGTTTCTGTTCTCACTCAATCAGCACATCAACTGGGTTCGCTGTGCCAGGTGAGTACGGCTCAGACAAACAGAGATAGAGATTTATCCTCAAAGCAGAGGCTCAGTGTCATGGTCTGGTGCAACACATTTCTATTCAGGGTGAATCAGGTGTGTTTAGTGACTGAAATACATTGCTGACCTGTAGAGACATCCTTTGAGTAGTAGTCTGCACCCACGTTGGGTTACTCCAGTAACCTCTGTCAAGCAAAAGCTTGTGATTTTTTTTCTGTGTTTTGTTTTTACCTGGTAAGGAGAATTCTTTGTCTTGAAGTTGCTAATAGAATAAAAAAAAAGGAGAGTTTTGTACTGTTACTTCAGCATAGTTTATTTAGACTTGTCATGCCCCTTGTTAAAATGATCACCTGTGCTACCTCCAAAATGTTGTGAGTGCTGCTGTGATAATAACATAATTTCCTGATACCTGTTTCAGATTTGGTTTCAAGGAGTTATTTATGGTATGTGGAAAGTTCATTACAGTTCTGGAATGTGGTAGCAGTGGCTGGTAGCACTATAGATGCCCACAGAAGAGCAGAAAGGATTTTTTTCCTGTGTGTCTGATGATCTGTAGTTAGGGACTCAAGTCCTGATTCTGTACCGTGTATGCCTCTGAAGAGAGGTCTGGATCTGTCATGTATATGATATTTTGAGATGGGAACTTGCTGTATTCTCCTAAGGCACTTTAGTGGTGAAGGCTCTGCTGCAGCTGTTTTCTTGTGAGTGACTGTGTTGCTCTGAACTCTTGTGGCAAAGGCAGGAATTGTTTTGAATCAGGGCAGAGAAACAACTTGAGGTACACTTAAATGGAAACAAGTAGGACACAAGATCTTAAGTCAGACTCAAGACTTTCCTACTTTCCTGAGGATTATTTTATATGCTCATGGAGTTAGGGATCGTTTGAGTGCTTTGGGCTTGCTTTCTTTTCCCTCAACTTGGTGATTGGATTTTTGGCCTCACTGATGCCTCTGTGACTTGTTTTTCGAGAGTATGATTAGCAACATACTTTGACACATGGCCAAATTTAGTTGAGCCTGTACTCCTTTCATTTGAGGGCTTTTCTTAATTGCTGTAACTCTTGCCGTAGATTCTCTCCTGATGGACGATTGATCGTGTCATCCAGTGATGATAAAACTGTCAAGCTGTGGGACAAAACCAGCAGAGAATGCATCCACTCCTTCTGTGAGCATGGAGGGTAAGTACCTGGTGATGTCTGAAGTGAGGTTACCTGGGGAATTTGCACCTGGTTTGTGAGGTTTGGAGGTTCTTGTCTTGGCAATTATAAAACTGCTTAAAAAGCCATTAGCACCTCTTATAAAAGTAGCCAGTGTGAGGGCCCAGTCCAGAATTGCCCTGGCTCCTTTGACTGCTCAAGGTTAGAACTGTGATGGTTATGTTTCAGTAATTGTCCAGCACATCAAGCCTCAGTTTGTTTGTGTTTATTTGTTTTTGGAGATACTTAAATTCTTTATTTCTTCTTTTATTTTGCTCTGAGCTGATGTATATTAAAAGTGCAAAAGTCTACTGGCAGAATGGCACTTGGATGCTTTGATTAATCTTCAAGTTTTTAAATAACGAGGATATTAAAAAACCCCACTTTGCATTCAGAAAAATGGCTGTTAAATTTGGAATGTTGAGCCACAGCAAAAGATAATTTATCCAGAAACACAAAACAAGACCTCAGAGAACTGAGACTGGAATCTCCTTAATTCATTGCTGCACTGAATTTCTAATGCAATATTATCTTCTTTCTAGGTAAGATGCAATGATATTAAGACAAATTCAGACATTATTTTTTCTGTGCTCTTAAGTATGTGTCTTGTGCAAAGAACCTATTGAAGTATTTCAACTTTTTCAGTACTTGCTACAAGAATACTCAAAAGATAATTTATTTTATCCAGTTTGTTTGGTGAGGAGTTACAAGGTATCTTTTCCTGAAGGGTCTAAAGCTTTTATTGTACTTATGTGTTCAAACTGAAAGTTGATTGGATTCAGGCCCAGAAAGAAATTTGGCCTCGGCCTTGCTACTTTCCAAGTGGCAACATATGATTTGAGGCACAAATTCAGTAAGTTCCATCTTAGATTTAGTTAACAGAAGAAAAATCTCTGTTCAGTCTTGTACACATCACTCTGGAAATAATGTTAATTTAATGGAAGACATATATTATGCAAACATTAAATGAACACTTGAAAATGTTGTTGTGACAGTTGGATCCATCAGATTTCAGGAGGTTTGTGTCTACAGCTCCTACACCTGTAATGGGAGCTACTGAAGATGTGCTTAGTTAGGAGCCTGCAGTGCCTGGGCTTAGAAGTAAAGTCTTAAGAGAAATTCAGCAGAATAAATTCTCAGGTTACCTCCTTTCCTTAATGTCCAGTGAGTCATGATGTAACTTCCCTTGTTGAAAAGGGTTTTTTGGTCTTTAGCAAGAGTTGAAGGTGAGCAGTTGGGTTTGATTGCCATTGACAGGTTTGTGAACCACGTGGATTTCCACCCCAGCGGTAACTGCATTGCTGCGGGGGGCACGGACAACACGGTGAAGCTGTGGGATGTCAGGATGAACAGACTGCTTCAGCATTACCAAGGCAAGTCAAGAGCTTACCTAAGCTGAACATTTCCATGTGTTGATGCAAATTGCTCTGAAGTCCAAGGATTGTTTCTCTGTCAGTTGCTGCTTTTCCAAAGAGGCACTGGGTTCGGCCTGCCAGCGGGGGCCTTTCTTCACCAGACGTTATGCTTTGCTTTGTGTTACACTCCAGAACTAATTCTGAAGCTGTCCCATGTTGCAGGTGGGCATGGGTCTTACTTGTGCTGTCATTTGGCTCATATTAACTGTTACTGAGAAGGTGGTGTGCAATAAAAGAAATGTGCCCTTTGCCTCTGAATAAGCCTATAGGAAGAGTCTGAACTGTATGCCAGCGGTTCTAAATGTTAGGTTCCTTTATGATGAAATGAGGAAAAGTTAGCAGAAAAGGAAAATCAAAATCAATCCATTGCAATTCTATACTATGATCTGTGTTTATGGTTCCTTTTCCAGACTCTGTTTTTCAGATTCCATAATTAGCTTTGGTGATGCCCAATGGCATCTCTGCTCATTAGCTGTTCTTGTCCCACTGGTTGGTGCTGCTGTCTGGTAGATCTGGATAGAAAAGGGTGCTTTCCCATCCCTGCCAGTTTCTTTGAGATTGATTGACCTACTCTGTGCATTAGTTTCTTCAGCCAAAATGTGTCTTTTCTTTGCTAATAACTGTTTTTCAGGATGCTGTGATACTTTAAAATGGATACATTCTCAAGCACTGTTTCTAGTGTTGGTAGCTTATTAAACTTTATTTTGCTAACTTTCCCTGAGAAACTGCTTGGGGCATGCTTGTAAAGCAGATCAGAGACATGGGGCTGGAGTTTGGTGTGTTCTTCCTGCCCTTAACATCAGCTTTTGTGCATTCCTGCTGTGACAGCCTCACAGCTTCAGTAATTTTTCTGGATCACAGTCACTCCCAGCTCTCTGACAGTTAACAAAATCTAAGATAAATCAAACTTTTTGACGACTGTTGTTCCAATTCGTCAGTATTGAGTGTGCAATTTGTGTAATAGGTATTGTTAACTTGTGGCCCATATCAGAACTTGGAAATGCCTTCCTGAAGTCTTGTTGCTAAAATCAGTAGTGTTTTTAAATCCTTGGGCAGTGTCAGGTTGTCCTTTAACCTGCTTTATCAGCTTTTCAATGGTGGCAAGATCTGCAGTGCGTGTTTCCAGCCACAGTATAACTTGGCTCAAAAGTAATCTCTTCCTGCTTTCCACATACTGCTGTTAAATTGTCCAAAAATAATGTGGTTTTGACTTGGCTGCCAGGTTAATTTTTTGTCTTGGAATGACATATTTCCCTGGTATCCCACCCTTACTGAATGGCATTCTAGTGTGACACCCTTGCTATTGAAGTGATCATTTTCCTGGGGTGAGTGTTATTTTTAACAGCTACTGTGTAAATCCTAACTGTGTATTAAACTTTGAACTAAAAATAGTAATAATTGCTGAAGAAACATTAAATTGCAGTGGTGACTTTTTGCAGTCCCTTCATGCACCTGTGGCCACAAACTGATGTGTTCGTAACACATTCTGGAGATGTGTTTATAAGTCCTGCTCTTCTGAGGGTTTTATACATAACTCCTTTTGGCTAAATCTGATTTAGTCTTGTGGCTCGCCTGTGAGGCTGCCAGTGCTGTCCCACTAGATGGCATCTGTGCCTTCAGAACGTGCCTGATTTCCAGGGAATCCATTTTAGACATGGAGCTGCATGGAGGAGTTAATAGATGAGTAGCCCTGCCTCGGGCTCTTGCGTCTTAAGGTTGGGCTGGTTTCCAGCACTGATTAGTCTTTTAGCAGTGTTGCTTTTGTTGCCAACACTTGTTCCAACTGTGACATTTGTAAATGAAAGTTGGAAGTAGAGAGCAAGCTGCAAAACCTTTTGTGTGGTGTGTTTTACTTTGAGCCAAGCAAAGTATGCTCTGGTCACGTTTACTGTACAGGAGAACACACAGATGCTTTATTCGGTTCTCTGCTTGGCACTGACTCTTTTGTACAGCAGATTTTGTGCAGCCCCTACAAAAATGGCCAGTGTTTATTGCCTGACATTTTTTCCCTGTCCAAAGCTGTGTGTGGGACACCTCTATAGCAGGTCTGTGGAAACAGCTCTAACTTGTTTTTTATTCTGTTTAAAAAGAATAATTGGTACTTTTATCCAATTCGGATGGGGCTGCTGGTGGTTATATGTTCAGTAGAGACTGTGGCTGTGTCAAGTTCATCATAATTTATCTTCTCCCTGGTGATTACCAAGGGTTGCATTGTATAAAAGAAGTGTTGTGGGGTTTGGGACAGTTTTGTGCAGGCTGGGAGGACTCAAATTTAGATGTTAATTCCCAGTACAAGTCCCCTAAGAGGCTCGTATTTTGCTAGGGCTTGGCTGGCAGAAGGGTGGGCTTGTAGCAATAAGTCACTGGGAGATGCCACCTTGTGCTGCCCTGGATTTCTTGTTTACAGCATGAGAATCAGGTGAGGTGCCAGGATGTGTTGGCACGTTTTTTGGAGAGGTGTTATGAATGGTCTTGTGGGAGCTATGAGCTGCTTTGACAGGAGAGATGAACTTTCCTCTGAGTTTACAAGAGCCAAGAAGTCCTTGGGCACAGAAGCTGCAACTGCTTATGCAGCCACAGTCTGTGTGACTCTTTTCCATTATGGAAAAGTGGGGTTTTTTTTGTGAAGCTGGAAATACTTTATTTACCATCTGGAATTTGGAAGATGTGATACATCATTAACCTGTGATTCTTTTCAGGACTTTCCTTAGTTGACAAGATACATTTACATCTATCTGAATATAGACACTAAGGGGGTGAGGAATATTACAAATCACTCAGAAAAAGACTTTCAAGGGAGAAAGATATTTATCACTCTTTCATAAGAAAAAACTCCACACAAACCTTTTTCTCCTTTAATACATAGCATGATACAGGGTAGGGGGTAGAGGAAGATCTAGCTGTGTGATAGAGACAGTATTCACCAACAAGAATAACAATTCAGAAATTGCCTGTGTTAAGGTTTTCTTCTGTATTCTGTAATGATCTGGGTCAAGAGGAGTTGTTTTCAGAACTTAGCTGAGGTGTTTAATGTTCCTGAGAATTTCAAAAGTAGAGGCATTCTGTTTTACAATTGAGCAAGGTTATTTCAGCTATCTGCTTCGCATCCACATATGCAAAAAATAATATTGGGTTGTAATGTATTTAAAATGGTATTTTAAGGGGTCTCTTAACATGCAGTGTGGATTTGAAATGCGCAGTAGACTCTCAACAGAACATAAATTTAGTTGGGTGTGATGTATCAGAAGTAGTAGATTTGAGATACCAGAACATTTGGAGGGCATATAGTATAATCAAGAATAATTGGATGGTTCAATCCCTCCTCAAGGCATATTAATATTCTGTAATGTCACATACGCTCAGGAAGCTGGGCATATGTGAAGTACTGCGTGTTCTCATAAATAAATATGTTCAATAGCCTGTTTTGTAAAAGTTTGGGGAGGGAAAAAAGTCATATATTAAATGTTTAATGTTACACTGAACTTCAGTGAAGTTCGACTTTTTTCCTAGAATGTTTTCTTTAGCTTTTTTCAAAATAAATCTTGGGCTTCATCTTCATGCAGGGAAAATGGCTTTATTGCAAGTTCACACTCTTGATAGTTTGTCTGTTTGCATTTGTTTTAAATTTCTGGTGAGACAGATATGATGTCTGAGGAAATAATGCTTATACTGGACCATTTTCAAGTTGCTCTTATTTCCTAGTTTCTCTTAACCCCAGTCTTGGCTAGAGTCAGATTGTAAACCAAAAGAAGCTGTACAGTGTCAACTCTGAGTGTCTTCCATTGCAATTTCAATCTTCTCAGATTGAATCTTGAATCTCAAAATACAGATTTTAATCTAGAATGACTTGAGAGTGAGAGCAGCAGCTCCATGGTAGTAAAGTAAATCAATGTCCAGCACTCTCACAGAATCCTGTAGTTCACTTACACATCCAGTACATTTTGGGGCTATACTGGAAGCTTTTGTAGCATTAAATCTCCCAGAATAATTGGCAAAGCTTCCTTTTTCCTTTCAGTGAAGTAGTGCCTATTTTTACAAGAATTGAGTTACTGTTATTGTTCTCCAGTGCTTTGAAGAGCTTTTGTGGAATGTTTCCCCCATGATAATTTTTCTGTTAAATTTTATAACAGAAAGTTGGAATGTGCTTGTGCTTTATTTTATTCTTTTGCCTTGGGCTTATATAAACTGGTCTTGGTGACTGTTATACATTTTTTTTCCATTTTTTTTTAGTGCACAGCTCTGTGGTCAACAGCCTTTCCTTTCATCCCTCTGGAAACTATCTGGTTACTGCTTCCAGTGATTCAACTCTTAAGATTCTGGATTTGCTAGAAGGAAGACTTCTCTATACTCTGCATGGTCACCAGGTGAGGCAAAGCCTTTTTTACAGTAATGTACAGACTCATAATAAACTGAGCAAATCCATGCTTCAGACTTTCATTCTTCATGACCGAAAATTGTTTGAAAACTTCCTTGTGTAAAATCATGATTATAATGCTAATAATCTTTGAGATCATCATTGTTTTGAAGGGAAGGAGGTAAGGCAGGAGTGGAGAGAATGAGAAAGCAAGACTAAAAATGAGCTCAAATATTGAGGTTCAAGTCTAAGGCAGAAGGAACTCAGAGCAGCACCCTAGGCTCTGACTGACCCTGTCAGCCACTCTAGTGCAGCTCTGTCTCCCTCCCTCTCCAGAGAGCTGCTAATAACACTTGGCCCCCTGATATGGGTGTTTTGAAGATAAATGTTGTTCACCTGGCAGGAGACTCAAGAACAGTGGCAGTAAAATAGAGGAAATCTATTTGGGGATTTGATTTGGGAACATCTTGTTAATGGACTGAATCATACAATTGAGGGTGATAAATAGTGCTGGTTGGTTAACTGATTGGCCTATTAGTATTATGCTGCTGGATGTGTTGCTTGTAAGGTTAATTTTATGGATGCTTGGAGCTCTCTTTCTAAATCTTAAATGAAAATAAATAGGCTAATTTCATTGTCCATGCAGAGTGGGATGTGAAAAAGCAGGACTGCCTTAAGGGTTCCCTTTCCAAAGGGACAAAGAGAACAGAAATTCTTAACCCGCTTGTGTCTCTTTTAAAGTGGGGGCTTAGTTTTAAAGCATAAAAACTGTGCAGGCTGGGAGGAAAAACGACAGCTTGGAGGTTTTTGGGGATGATGGGGATTGTTGTGGACAATAATGGTATCTGTAAGCTGTAAAACTGATAATTTTGTCTTCTTGTGGCTTTGTGTAGTGACTGCCTTGCTTGATCTCTAAAAAGGTCAAGTTTCTTCTGTAACTTCTCTTTTGCTATATATTAGTAAAATCATCTTTTTTTTTTGTAATATTAATGGAAAAATAGGAAAACCTTATGCTTAAATCTTTAACAAAGTAGAGCTTTGGTTAAAACTGACCATAGGGTTTAGCTGTTAAAGAATGGGGAGGAGATAACAAATGCTTGTTATCCCAACTTGTCAGCCTTGGCTGTATAAAACTGTTCTTGGAAGACTGGACTCAGTGGATGCTCCTATCAGATGGGGGCTGCAAAGCTTCTGTTGACTTAATCTTGTTTTCATATTTGTCTGTTGTGTTAATCTGCCAAGTCAGTTCTTGGGAAGAAGCTTCCTGGAAAAGGCTAAGTGTTGGAAGGACAGGAGATCTTTACACTTTTCCTTCCTGAGGGAAGGGATGTGCCTGGTTATGGGTCAGCAGGAGGCTGAACCTGCTTCCCATTTTTCACCTGTTTGAGCTGTTAGCTGTGCCTCACTGACTGCAGTAGCACAAAAAAAAAAAGAGTTTAGCATTGAATGAGAGTCCAAAACTGATTATGGTGATGGAGAGAATGAGCAATAGAAAGTCCCTTTAGGCTAACGTTGTACTTAACTCGAGGCTTTGACAGAACAGTTTGTGGATCATCTATTCAAAAGTAGAATTGAAGCTCCCTGTTCTTCCTCCCTGCTGCTTCAGATCAGTAAAACAGTGTCTGCCTCTTTCTCCTGGGCATCTAACTGGCATTGGAAAAGCTTTGCCTTTGGCACAGCTGAAGAGTAGCTGCTGTTGTGGCATTTACAGGTCCTTCCTTTGGAAACAAGTGCAAGTATTGAAGTGGCTGGGAGAGCTTTCTGGTTGTCTTTAAGGGTATTGCACTGAGATGTCTGTGGAACCAGTCCTGGCATAGTCCTGCCTGGCTTTCCCTGTCTGGCATGTGCTGTGCTGTTGTGGGTTGGTTCTTTTACTGCCTGATTGAACAGATACCTTGCTTTTCCCCTAAAAGCATAGGGCAGCCTGTGCTTCATTCCCAGTAAGCCACTGTCAGTGGCTGCAGGCTGTGCTTGTCACCAGGGGTGAATCCACTGGGGGGATTCCTGAACTGGCTGCTTCTCCAGCTTGTTCTGCTCATAGATAAATCCAGGTTGCTTAATACTGAGAGACTTTTTTGGCCCCTCTGTTATCACTGTGATTTGTGCCAATGTCCCCAAGTGGCTAAAAACAAAGTGGTGTGGACTTTTTGTTCATTAAATTGATTTGCCTTTTTTAGTGAGTGACTTTGAGGTTGAACTTTCTGGTTGACACTTTGTTCCTACTCGGACAGCTGGCTGCTGTTACATTGTTCTGGGAAGCCTGCATGCAAGTGGACACTTGAAGGAGAAAAAACCTTGAGGTCCTTTAGACATACTTTGACGCAACTGCTGGAGTGCCAGGAATTTGTTAGCAGCTGATTAGCTGTAGTTTACATGGGGAGGTTGGCCAAGTTTACATTGCTGTCTTTAATTGAAATGTAGCTGGCTCCTTGTAGCAGAAGGATCATTAGAGACAGAAGTTTGCAGCTTGGAGCTGACATCTTGCAGCTGCAAAATATTGTTCTGTATTGTGCTGCATATTTTGGTTCTGGAGTGCTTCAAGCTGTGAAGTGCTCTTATCTAATTCCATACAGATGAGACACTGGCTTGGTATGTAAATCCACCTCAAGTGCTGAATCATTGTTGAAGAACAGAACGTTTTGAGGCCCCTAAGCCACCCCAGAGAGTTGTTAGAGGAGAGCAGGTATGTACATGGTACTTGTCTGTCCTTTGGAGTGGTTTGATTAGAGCATTTCCAGACTGACTTCCTGGAAGTTCTCAGTAAATAATTAGAAAACATCTCATGGTTATGTTCATAAATAGGAAGACAGAAAATGCAAAGTTACAATTCTTCAAGCAACCTTGACTTGAACTCTGAAGTAGCTACATTCTGTCTACCTGGACAACATGAATGCTCCCTGCTTTGTTCACTGACTAATGAGTGGGGTCTCCTGAGCAGGTGCAGAGAAAACAAATGTGCTCCTTTACTGTCAGCTGCCAGCTCTTCCTAGGTGGCATTAAACATCTGTGCAGGCCTGGTCCTCTTTGAAGAGTGTGAGGACATCTCGGGGCTACGCAGAAATCAAACAAAAGAGAGAGAAATGTGTGTTGCAAACATTAAGCAATTAACTTTAGGCTAGCATTTCTGAGTCTTGCAAGGAAATAAGAGTTCTCTGTCCTTGCCTTGTGTTTTTATAGACTGCAGCTTTCAGGAGTTAAAGCTGCTGCAGATTCAGCTGTAAGATGCCAGTGTAAATTTTCCCTGTGTTAGTTGTAGCCCTTACTCCCTGGTGAAGGAGAGTGTGAACTTGACAGTCTTGCTCAGGAATTTTTCAAAGCCCAGTGTACTGAGAATCCTCGCGACTTCTCAGCTGAGGTATTCCACCTGAAAACATCCCTGTTGTCATTGCCACTTCTGTTCCCTGTGCTTTTCTCCTCGGTTTCCTTCCCTTCTCCCTTTCCTATGTGACTCTTCTCCCATGCATGAAGCAGCTGAAAGCACTGTCAACAGTGGCAATGACTGCTGTGTTTGTTCTTAGTTCTTTCATGCCTAGAACTGATGATGCCAGGGCTGGGATCCCAGTGTGCTGGTTGTTGCTGGATTTGCTTCTCAGACCTTGTCTCCTGTTTCTCTTCGCACTAGTTAGTTTGTTCCTGGACAGTTTGTCTGAATGTACTGGCTCACCCTTCTACATCTCCTTTTGTGGTGGTGGAGAAGGAAACACTCCTTCAATTCAACTATTTGCATCCTCTAGAAATGCCTTATTCCAGCTCTTAGCACTTTCCTTGTTCTCTTACCTGGCTTTTCTCTGCTATGCATTAGTTTCTCATAGGACTGAAACAAAACCAATAAAAATCTACTGACATCCTTGACCCCACTTGTCTCTCTAGCTTCCTTCCACACTGCCTCTCCTTTCATAGTGCAGACAGTGCATCATTAAGCTACTCTTCTCTGGTTTATTCCTGGACCCTCTCCAACCTGGCTCTTGTTTCTTCTGTTATGCTGAAGCCAAAATGTTAGCTCTGTTCTTAGCTGAAGCCTGAAAGTCTGGCCTCCCTTGACTTGCCTGTTGGTGTTGGCCCTGTTGCTGTTAAAGTAACGTGCTTTCTGTGCCCAGCAGCTCTGGGAGAAGAAAAGGGTGTTCAAGAGGGATTTCTCTGTGATTGTCCACTCATTATTTAAGGGTGGTACACATTCATCTGCTGCCTGTGTGCAGGTGTGACTCTGGGCTCCAGTCCTGTTTCAACAAACTAAACACTTAGCCTTCCTCTTAAGAATTTCTTTCAGACACATCTATTTTTAGCTCTGCCCTTGAAAGCTTTGTGTTCAGGAATGCTATTCCTGTTGTCTTATGTCACCCCTGTGTCAGTTGTTACTGATGCTATTAGCATCCTGCCAGTCACTTGGTGGTGTAATCTGTGTCCTGGCTTCAGATCCCGTCTCTCTTGGTGATTAATGCATTCAAGTCATTCAGAATAGTCTGACCATCTATTTTGAAGGCCAAACGTAATGTTTTATGTAAGCTGATTAACCTGTGAAATGCCAGGGCAGTAAAGGCCTTGCGGTCCCTGACCTCCTTTGTTAGGAAGTGGGAAAATAGGGAGAAGGTGTAATCTCTATCTCTGCACATAAATTGTGTAACATGCTGGGCCTCACCTTTCTCACCTCTGAATGCAGCTAGAAATGGGTGTCACCTGGTGTTTCAGCTGCCATGCCATGCATATCTGGCCTTGCCTGAATGTGTTCACTGGGAATGCTGTGGCAAACAATGAGGTTTGATGCTGCTATCATTTCTTCTCTATGGCTTCCTTTTTCTTTATGGTTGCTTTGCTCCATCCAGTGTTTGAGCTATTTGTCCTTCTCAAGGCTCTCTGGGACTTGCCTCTACCTTGCCTGGTACTCTTTCACTAGAGATGAGTTGAATGTTGATTAGTGGCCGTGTTCTTCTCACTCAACAATTTCAGTGGATGACTTGTTGCACTCTTCTGTACTTTCCTTCAAAATTTCTGCAGCTTTCCCAGTATCACCAAAGCTGCTGTTATAATTTCAAACTCTACTGGACCAAATCTTGACAGTCCTGACATTGACCTGCTGAGGATTAAATAGAAATGTTCCTTACCACTGACTTGGCATGTGTCATTGCCCAACCCCTTTTTTTTTGAAGCTTGCTGTCTAGTCTGAGGCAAGAAGCTGCAGGAGTTTGGGGATTGATGCTGGCAGCTTGTGTGGAGCACCTTGGGCAATCTCCATTCTGAACCTCCAGGAAATACTAATAGAGGGCCATTTCATCCTGCTAAAGAAAGAGGAGCTGAGTGATCCTGGAGAAGGTTGCTGCATCCCACAAGTTCTCTTTATGGGGGAAATAAGCTTAAAATTCTCTCTACAACTTCTGTAGAAGAATATGTGACTGCTACTTTTTGATACTTTCAATCAAGCAGTAAGTTAAAAGGGGGAGAAAAGGTTTGAAATCGTCCTTCTCTAATCTCTGTTACCCAGGACTTCATAAGAAGTCTGTTGGATTTCTGCTGCGCTTACCTGGAAAAAATGGCAGTTCAGCTGTGTCTAATAACTGGCAAGTGTAGCTTTTTATTTTTGTTCAGTGTGTTAATATTAAACTGCAAGGGTATTTGGCAAACTCTTATTTGCATGTTGCTATAGCAAACCTGTTGTATCTTGGAAGAGTTCTGGAAGTGTATGTAGCAGGAATACTTTTCACTCAATTTATGTCAACAAATCTGTAGAGGATGTTGCGTCTATAGACTTGTTTGTTCCCTTTCTTTCAATTTATAAAGGCACATTCAGTCTTTGATATAGTTTTCTATTTTGGGAAGAATATGTTCTGTTGAACTTTTTCCCGTCAGAATGCCATGACTTTGGAGTCAGTTCATTGCTTGTTTTGATGTGATTTGTGTTGTACTAGATTTTGTCTAAATACGCTGAAATATTTAGACTGATAAAAATATTTTTAGGAAACACTGCTCCTTTCTTGTGCTTGTTCCCAAATACTTAGTCTTAAGTTTTTTTTCTGCCCTCCTAACTCTGATTGGTTTATTACAGTCCAAGAGCAGCTTCTGTAAGCTCCCCTCTGTTATCTTGGAGCAATATTCACCACTGCAGTTTTCTGGCTGTGGGGTTGTTTCTGCCCTTTCTTACTGCTTATCTTTTGCATTTTTTTTTTTAGAACCTCCATTCCTGCCATGTGATCAGAGAGCTGA